>NMUG010000314.1:0-23789 GCA_002855965.1 Monotropa hypopitys
TTCCTTACAGATCCTAAGCCAAAAGATTTAAAAAGGGACGAAAGTCTCAAGAGAGCCTAGGTTTGAAATGTGTAGGAAATCCAAAAGGGTCCAGCTGGATCCTCAATCCATTATTGCCTTTAGGGGATGAGAAATCTCAAGGCAGTCCAGAATTGGGATGAGTGAGAAACTCATAGGATTGTCATAGACCTTGGCCAATGAAGCAATTAATTTTGCCTAAGGCCTAAAGAGTATGGGAAAACCACAAGTCTACACTACCAGCCCTTGTAGGATCTCCAGAAATGGAAATCACAAGGATTGCTAGCAGTACGTCAAATGAAAGAAGCCAAGCAGTGTAAAGTAAGAAGTAAACTAAAGCTAAGTCACAAGTTAAAGGCAGGTGTCAAAAGCATAAAGCAGAAGTATGCACTAGAAAATAAGAAGTTCAAATTGAAAACAATAGGTAAGTAGTAGTCACATGAAGTTTCCCAAAAGATCAAGGACAGAGATACCAGCAAATCAATTACTGATATCAATAGTTCAAAATTATTACAGACCCATTCAAAATAAAAATTAAATAGTCTCAGTGGTGCTCAGTGCATTAATTTGGAGATTTTCAATAGATGTAGGACTGTGCAAAAAATCCGGACCCGACCCAACCCGACCGAACCGACCCGAGCAAACCGAACCGATCCGAATTTTCTCTCATTGCTCGGTCGGATTCGGGCTAGGCTTAGTCACCCGATTCTTTTTCCGAACCCGATCGAACCCGACCGAACCTGACCGCCAACAGCCGTTGGCCCCAGCCCACCCTTGAAATTCAATGCACTTGCGACCAAACCCGAGCAATCCGACCGAACCCGACCGAACCCGACCAACCCGGCAACCCGAAAACCGAAAACCCGAAAAACCCATTAACACTCCTCTTCGGTTTCGGGTGGCCTGCGACGTAACCCGACGGTAACCCGGTCGGGTGTAACCCGACCCGAATTCGACCAAACCCGACCCGTGAACAGCCCTAAGTAGATGGCTCTATATTAGCAGCCAGAATTGGTTCAGAAACAGCTGAAGTTAAAGGCTAAGCGGTGGAAGATGGTGGATCATCAGCAACAGTTGAAGTTGGATCAGAAATGTCAGAAGGTAGAGCAACAGCAACATCAGTTGGCTCGACAGAAGAGGCCTCAACATGGTCTGGGAGCGCGACAACTGTATCAGATGGGGTGCCAGACGAGGGAGGCATGGTCAACGAAACCTGTTCGGTTGTCTCTGGCAATGCGGGATCAATGAAGTCCAGATCTGGGGCAGGAGGCTGGGATGGCAACATGATGATTGGTAGCGGAATCTCTACGCAGAGTGGAGAATCCACTGCCACACCCATAAAGTCTAGTGCCATTCCCAAGTACCTAGAAAAAATTGAATCCGGCAGGCCAGGGAGTTATTCGATGAATTCCTTCTCATAGGTTGTCCTTGTTTCAGCTGTTCCGACAGCCTGCCCGCCTGCCCATGCCTGTTTCTTCTCATGGATATGCCTCTCTTTAGTCTCCACCAGCTCATTGCAGCACTGTTCCAAGGCGATTGATCGATTCTTGAATTTCTCAGCAACCTCTTTCTGCTCTACTTGGAAGGCCTCAGTATGCCTTTTCATATTAGCCTAAGCATCAGTCTTGGTTTTCTCCAAGAGTTCTTGCTGCTTGTTGAACTGATGATTAACATCCATCTCAATTTTCTTCACCCTCACCTTCTCAGTAACCAGCTCGGCGGCCATGTCAGTGACTTTGTCAGTGAGCATCTTGATGGTTTCATCTTTCCTTGCAATCTAGGCCATGCGATTACTGTTCTTGGTTTGTTCATGCTCGTACTGAACTTGCAAGTCAGTAAGTTGCTTGTTTAGTATGGTCGTGCATTGCACGGCCTGTTAAAGAATGAAAAGAAGAAAGTAAGCTAAAAGAGTGACTAGGTACTTAAAGATTATAATAGATTATACCTTAAATGAGCTCGCGTAGACGGAGGCATACAGGTCCCCGCTAACTCATTTGCCTTCCTCGGCCATGTCTTTGGGCAAAAGAATGGCCTGGGCTAGGCCCAGTGCAGTGGGCAGCTCCAGGACCTTGTTAGTCTGCTTAACAAGTGATGAGCCACCTATTTTCAGTGTGGGGACCCAGATAGTCGCCTTAACTTGAGTTTTCTCTCTAAGTCTCATGGTTCTCCTTTTCTTCGCGGTCCAAGGGTATGATGGTAATCAAGGTCTGCGCAGCTAGGGGCTTAGTGGTAGAAGGCAATGGTACAGTCAGAGGGGCAGTGGTGGCTTTGGTTGAGGCAATTGTTGGTTTGGTTAAGGGTTTTGATGTAGTGTCTGGTAGAAGGCTAGTGTCGGTGGCAACATCAGCTGCCAGTGCAGTAGTTGGCAGTACGTTAGAAAGAGAGGAAGTAGGAGGTCTGTGGCCTGGGGGAGAGCGGATTCTAGTGTCAGAGACCTTCTGGAAGATTCTGTCGAAGTTGAATCTGACCATCTCGTCATCCCGGTTCTGAAGAAATGGAGTTTGGTCTACTGGCACAATGCGACTGGTGGTACCGGTTTCTACAACTGGTGGAACTATGGCAAGGGCTTTGCCTTTGTCAGATTTGTCAGAGGCTACCTTGGTTACGGTTTCGGTAGCTCGGGCAGGTCTATGGGCTTTTGGATCAGGGTTAATTACCAGGGCATGTTGTCTCACACCGCAGTATCCCCAGTAGTGTGGTGTGTAGTCAAGCAGGTTTGAGATGGATCAGTCTAGGGTTTGTCCAGCAACGTTTGTATGGTTCAGTGCTTTGTAAACCTCCTTCTTCAAGTACCCTTTGTATTTCGGAGACTTCTTGTTGATTTAAGATGTTGTTGCAGATACTACAAGTCAGATTAGTAAGCATATTGGGAAAAAGTAAGAAGTGATGAAGTAAAAAATTGATAAGTGAAGAAACTAACAAGGGGATCCGTCTTCGCGAGGAAAGGTGCAATCATGTGGCTTGCCGGCTGAATACTCCCAGTTTCCAGTAACAATAAAGATGTCTTCGTCATTGCCCTTATCGGTATCATGGGTATTCAACACCAGCTTCCCCCAGTTAGGCCTAAATTTGAGGTACCAAACTCCCTCTTTGGTACAGTTAACAGTGTAATGGTAGAGAATTTCATCCGCACCCCCCATCACAATGCACACCATATTGGTAAACATCTGGTTAGGGGTTAAGCCCAAATAATTGCAAAATTGGCAAAAGAGGGGATCGAGTGGGAATCGAATCCCTGCCTCAAAAACAGTAAGAACAGAGACGAGAAGAGTGTTGTCATCTGCATCCTTCCGCTTATAATTTCGTGGCACCAACTCAACACTCACGTCCTCTAGGACATTGAAATATTCCCGAAATTGTTGCATTTTCTGGGCATCGTTAACCCTAGCCCTGAAGATGCCCATGGGTTTGAGAAGATGTGTTGCGTGAAGAAGATGAAAGAGTAAGAGTGCATAGAAAGAAGAGGATGAGTGACTTACTGAAAGTATGGGTACGAAGAAGGCAGAGAAGGTTTTAGGTGAGCCATTTGAAGGAGAAGCTCTTCCAGAAGGGCTGGGTCTGCGCCATGGTTTCTGTGGGGGTCGAAGACCATGCCGAGATGGTTGGGCCGATTCCTCCCATGTCGTCGGCCAAGGGCGGGGCTAGGCGGGTGCCAACTGTTTCGTCAGCACCCGGTGAGGTGGCTGGTACTGGGACCGAGCCTACTGGAGCTGACCCTGCATTCCCCGGTGCTTGATGGCTTTTCTTGGCCTTTTTGTTTGTTGTTTTTGTGGGCCATGCCGACATGTGGTCGGTCCTTCTTTCCTTTGTAGAACTATTTTTAGTTTCACTGGATGTTTTTGCTTCACCTTGTCTAAATGCTTTCTTCATGCTTGATGTAAATGTCCTTCTTCTTCTTCTCCCAGTCGAGGAAAAGGTTTTGCCGAGTCAAAGCTTTGATCTCGACTCGATGGCACTATCTAACTGCTTGTGTTTGTAGGTGCTCCGGCTCTATGCTAAAGTGACACTTGTACAATTCTTTAGATGAATGAGAACTTGATGGTTGCTCTGGCAATTGTGCCAGAGCAATTCTTGTATGTTTTGTAGGTAAGCGAAAACTTTGAGGGGTTGCTTCGACAATGCCATCGAAAAGCTGCATATACGTTTTATTAATGAACGACAACTGTAAATTGCTTCGGCTATGCCACCGAAGAGATACATTCACGTTTTATAGATGAACGGCAACTATAAGCTGCATGCTCATTTTATAGATGAACGACAACTGTAAGCTACTTTGGCTACACCATCGAAGAGCTGCATGTACGTTTTATAGATGAACGACAACTGTAGTTGCGTCAGCAATACCACCGAAGAACTATATGCACATTTTATAGATGAACGACAATTGTAGTTGCTTCGGCATTGCCATCAAAGAACTGTATGCACGTTTTATAGATGAACGACAATTGTAGTCGCTTCGGCAATGCCACCGATAAAAAAAGATAGGCAAAGGTTTGAGATAGTAGATTTTTAGAGCTACTTCATTGATTGATGAAGGCCCTAGGCCGGAATACAAATGGACTAGTGATAATACTGCCTCAAGTTGGTAGAATTCTATGGCCTTGGTATTGGTATGCCGTCCAATTCTTCAAGTCGGTAAGCCTCGGTCCCTGCCTGGCCAACCACTATGTACGGCCCTTCCCAGTTGGGGTCAAGCTTGCCGTTAGAACTCTTCTTCTTGTTGCTACGACCTTTCTTAGGATAAGGTCATCAATTTTGAAGGTCATAGGCAGACCATTCGTGCAAAATTCCTTTCCACTCCTTGCTGGTAAGATGCTAGTCTGATCCTAACCGAGTCTCATCTCTCTTCGACCATGTCTAGGTCCTTCTCTATTGTTGTGCTATTGGAGGATTCACCGAATGCTTCGGTTCTGATAGTCGGCAATCCGGCCTCCAATGGGATGACTGCTTCCATGTCGAAGGCTAGTGAGAATGGGGTTTTCCCTATGGAGTGCCGAGGAGTCGTTCGACAGACCCACAGGCCACTTGGAAGCTCCTCGGACCATTTTGCTTTTGCTGCTTGAAGTCTTCTCTTGATGCCACTGCCGATCGTCTTATTTGATGCTTCGGCCTGGCCATTGCCTTGGGGGTAGTATGGTGTTGAGTTGTAGAATTTGATTCTATATTCGACACAGAAATTGGTAAAGAGATCCCCCACGAACTGAGTGTCATTGTCTGAGATGAAGGCATATGGGATGCCGAAGCGAAAGACAATGTTCTTCCATACAAATCTCTTGACATCCTTATCATCTATGGTGACTAGAGGTTCGGTCTCCACCCACTTAGAGAAATAGTCTGTAGCAGTGATCAAGAATTTAAATCCGCCTGGTGCCGTAGGGAGCTTGTCGACGATATCTAAGCCCCATTGAGCGAAAGGCCATAGACTGGTCAGGGGAGTGAGCTCTTCGACAGGATGTCTGATTATAGGAGAGAATCTATAGTAGGCATCACACTTCTTCACAATTTCCTCTCTGTCTTCCATCATCTTCGGCCACCAATAACCCTGAGAAATGGCCCTGTGAGCAATAGATCTTCCCCTTGTGTGGGCTCCACAGCTGCCGGCATGGAGCTCTTGCAATACTCATTCCACCAGCGTCGGATGTACACAGAGGAGGTACGGTTCTGAGAATGACCGTCTGTAGAGCTTCGACTGAGGGCCTAGCCAGAACCGAGCCGACTTGTGGACGATTCAGTGGGCTTCCCTTTTATCTTCTGGTAGAGAGCCGTCTTTCAGGAATGAAATGATGGGGTCCATCCAACTTGGACCTTGGCTAATGAAATAGACTGTGGCCTGTTTCAGTGCTTCTATGCTCGGCTGATCCAAGCTTTGGATACTGATTGTCCTCTACTCCCTGGCTTCTGCTACTGAGGCTATTCCTGCTAGGGTGTCGGCGTGGGCGTTTTGTTCCCTACCGACCTGCTGGATTTGGAATTGTTTGAACAACCACAACTTCTCTCTTACCTTCTATACGTAGCTTCCCATCCGTTCGTCTCGGCACTCGTAGTCACCGTTGATTTGGTTGACTATGAACTGAGATTCGTTGTAGATCTTGAGGCTCTAAATCTCCAGCTCTTCGATAGCCTTCAGTCCGGCTAATAGGGCTTCATACTCTGCCTCATTGTTGGAAGCACTGAAGTTGAACCAGAGGGAATGTTCGTGAGTAATGCCCTCAGGAGGGATTAGGACGACTCCGACCTTATTCCTTCGGCAATTCGAAGCGCCGTCGATGAACATCCTCCATGAGTCTTGATCCGGCAATGGTTGTGGCTGAACTTGGTCGGCAATAGCTTCTTCAGCTTGATGCTCCTCTAGCCAAGGAGAGAATTCAGCAATGAAGTTGGCCAGGATCTGACCTTTGATGGCCGTCTTCGGCTGGAATTTGATGTCGAAGTTTGCTAGCTCGACGGCCCACTTGGTTATCCGACTGGATAGGTTGGCTCGTTTCAGAATTGACCACAATGGTGTGCGTCTGGAAGTATGGTGCAAGTTTTCTGGAAGCAATAACCAGAGCATATGCAAGTTTTTCAAGAGGGAGATACTTGGTTTCTGCACTGATAAGGGATTTGCTTGAGAAATAGACCGGTAGTTGCTCGAGCCTTTCTTGTCGAACCGAGGCTGAGCTGACGACATGTGGAGTTACGACCAAGTATAGGAACAACTCTTTCCCTTGCATTGGTTTCGTAATAAAGGGAACCGAAGAGAGGTATTCTTTGAGATGGCTGAGGGCTTCCCTGCATTGGTCGGTCTAGAGAAAGTGGTGTCGGCTGTTCTTCTTCAGGACTTTATAGAATAGTCAACATTTGTCTGAGGACCTACTAATGAACCGGTTGAGGGCTGTCGCCATTCCTGCGAGCTTCTGAACTTCTTTGAGGGTCTTGGGGTCTTCTATCTTCTGAATGACCGAAATCTGAGACGGGTCAGCTTTAATACCTCGACATGTGACCAAATAACCTAGGAACTTCCCCGAGCTAACTCTGAAGGCACATTTCGAAGCATTGAGCCGAAGCTTGTATTTCTTTAGAATGTCAAATACCTTCTACAGATCCACTAGATGATTATCCCCAGCCTTGCTCTTGACCACCATATTGTCAATGTAAGCTTCCATAATGTCGCCAAGCTGAGAGTAGAACATTTTAGTGATCATCCTCTGATAGGTTGCTCTGGCGTTCTTGAGGCCGAAGGGCATGACTCTGTAGCAGAATAAGCCCATGGGAGTAATGAATGCCGTTTTCTCCTGGTCTGGGCCGAACATGGCAATTTGGTGAAACCCCCGGTAGGCATTCATGAAGCTCATTCTGGGATGTTCGGTCATTGCATCGACCAGCTGATCTATCCTGAGAACTGGGAAGATGTCTTTGGGGTAAGCTTCATTGAGGTCAGTGTAATCTACACAAACCCTCAACTTGTCATTCTTCTTATTAACCACCACCGTGTTGGCCAACCAGGTGGGATAGTGAACTTCTCGGATCGCCTGTGCTTCGGTCAGTTGGTCGACTTCTTCTATGACGATGTCGACATGTGCAGTTGCCGATCACCGGGCTTTCTGGACGACAGGCCGACACTCTGGCCGGACGTTGAGGTGATGACTATTGAAATTCGGATCCACGCCCGGCATCTCGTAGGGCATCCAAGCGAACACCTCCACGTTGCGCTTCAGGAAGATGGCCACGGCCTCCCTGTCTACTTCGGCTATGTGAGAGCCGATAAGAAAGAAGTGCTCCGTATCGTCGGCACTAAAAGGCACGGTGACAAGGTCCTCGATTGATTTTGCCGAGGCGCTTGTACCGACGTCCTCCAGCACCGGTTGATCTGGAACGTCCACCCAGTGAACCTGCTCAGGGGTGACCTTCCCTTTGACAACAATGATGTAGCACTGCTTCGCAGACATTTGGTCTCCCCTTAGCTCCTCCACTCCTCTGCTGCCGATGAATTAATGATCTGGTGGTATGTGGATCCACTTCCTTGATGCTATGGACCCAGGTTCGATCCAGGATAGCGTTGTAGGGTGATAGGACATCGACAACCATGAATTCCACCTCGGTAGTGACCGAGCCGATGGTCACTGGAATAAGGATTTTCCCAAGTGGCCAGACAGAAGCCGCATTGAACCCTATTAGTGGTACGTCGGTCGGTAGTAAGTCTTCTGCCTTGTATCCCATTTTCTTGAACAGGGAATAGTGCATGACGTCTGTCGAGTTGCCGAGGTCGATGAGGACCCTTCGAACTTGGCAGTCGGCAACATGTAGGGTGACGACTAGAGCTTTGTCATGAGGGTGCCAAAACCCTCTCGGAATCCCTATCTGAGAATGTAATAGAGTACCTGGAGTCCGGCCTCGACTTCTTTGGCATGGGCTGTACGACAAGCACTTCCTTCGCCTCTATCTGCTTGAGCTTTGACCAGAGCTGCTCTTCTCGTCGGTGATCCACCATTCTATGGATCACGTTGATGATGCGTAGGGCCGGCTTTGGATCCTCCTTAGGCACGACAACATCAGTTTTCTCTATATCAACATATTTTTGAAGGTGACCGACAGTGACCATCTCCTCGAGGAAGTCCTTGTAGGCTCGGCAATTAGTCGTCAAGTGTCCTTTCTCTCTGTGGTAGGAGCATTTGAATTTGTCATTACCCCCTCTAGGGGGCCCCAATCGCTTCTCAGGCCATCTGAAAAATGGCTCCTTTTTTATTTTGTAAAGGAGCATAAATGTTGGATGTTTAAAGACGGTGGTGTGGGCTACGAATTCGTACGGTTTGTACGTCTGTGGCTCCCCTGGATGGACAGTGTTGGTCTCTTTTTTTCTAACCGCACTATTGTTGTTGGAACCATGGCCGGAGCATTGCTCAGCCTTACTCCTCTCCTCCTTGGTCTCTTTGAGTTTTGTGTGGAGCTCAATTCTGGCCATGAGCTCGTTCATAGTGGCCGGAAGGAACAACATCAAATCTTCGAACTCTCGGCTAGATTGATCCAGACCGAGCTTAAATGACGTCACTGCAATCTTTTGATCGCAGTATTCGATCTCATGTAGAGGTCCCAATATCGGGCTGCGTATTGGCATAGAGATTCTGATCTCGCTCGTCGAAGGCCGAGGAGGGAATCAACCTCTTTTTTCACCCTGATACTAGTGATGAACCGAGCCAAGAAGGCCATTGAGAGGTCTATCCATGAAGAGATGGACCCTACTGGCAATCGGTCAAACCAAAGCAATCCAACCTCTCCTAGGCTGGAAGGAAAGAGCTTGCACATCAAGGCATCCTCCCTTGAGTAGAGGGACATCATTTGCATAAAGTGCACAATATAGGTATATGAATCCATTTTGGGATCATACTTGTTGAATTTAGGGACAGAGAAGCCTACCGGAGGCCTCATGGCTTTAATCTCTAGCAAAAATGGGGAGCATGGAACTCTTTCCTGTCGGCACAGCTCATAGGTCCGAGCCGGCAGGACTTCCCTTCTCCTCCTCTGAGTGACTTTCTGCTCTGAATAAGGTGCCTGACTATCTCCTTGGCCATTGTGCCTCTAGTTCCTGAGTGATGACAGCTCCCATGCTAGGCGAGGTCTCTGAGCTGTTGGGACTGCATTGGGATCGAGGCAGTCAAAGACAATTGGCCGACGACTCTCGACCGAATGCTCGTCCTTATGCCGGGGAGGCGAGACTCAGCGCCTGACGTGACGATCCTCGTTAACCCTTTGCCGGACAGGGAATTCTTCCTCCCTTCTTCCAAGTCTGTTCAAGACAGAGGGTCTGTCTTGCTCAGATCTACTTCTGCTTTGGTAAGGCATATGGTACTCTCTTTCATCCTCCTCGACACGGCTGGTTGCAGGTGTCGTTCTCCTATTCTTGGTAGCCTCTTCCAGGAGGGTCATCTCGTGCATGAGGGCCATCTTGTGCATGAGGGCGTCGATTTGGTGGTCCCTCCGGCCCAAGTCACCTTCCAACTTACGAATATACTGTCTCGTAGTGAGCTTGGCCAGAGGGTCAGGGTACGTGTTGGTGCGGTGGCTGTCGTCGTCGGCAAGGGACTGTCCGGACGTGCGGACAACAGAGTCCTCTTACCTTGCAATCCCTTTCCCCTTGGCCCTTCGGCCATCAGACTGATTTCTTTTCCAGTTTTGATTCTTTGAGGCCATCTTCAAGGTAGAACAGAGAGTTTGAGAGTTTGAGAAAGGTCCCCAGTGGAGTCGCCAATTGTTGGGGGGTAAGCCTTTCTTGCGGTGGTTCTCGGTTGCTAGCGGCGGAGATAGACTAAGCTTGGCTACAAAAGAGAACATGTTAGGCTACCGGCAGATGTCGCCGGTGGACCCTCCGATGGCTAAGTCAGCAAGGGCTCTAGAGAGAGAAAGTAATTTGACAGAGTTTGGGCAAGGATAGAAAGTGTACCTCAGTATTGAATGCTACCCCCTTATATAGGGCCATCGGCGAGTGTGTGACATGCACTTCGACACGAGTGAATCATCTATCTACACCATAGGACAGTGTGTCTGTCCCCCTTGTGCGCCTGGGCGACTGGTCGATCGGTCGATCTCTAACAGTGTCAGGTGGCGTCGCCTGACAGCAGTGGGCGACAAAAAAGCTAAAAAGTATGTATGGCATACTATAGGAATCACGAAAAAGCTAATCTCTGTGTCAGGCGTGTGTCTTACATGTGCGCAAAATCCGGGATGCTGTCTCCCAAGGGAATCTTCCCTGCAGTCGAGGCTTTTGTCCTGTCCGGCCGAAGGAGCACCCTTCGGCGCTGATGTGCTGTCGGCAAGGGCCACTCCTGGGCTATGAGGCATCAGTGCTGAAGCGAGCCCTAGGGAGCTCCCTCTGTCGGTCCTGATCTATTCGGCCATTCCAACCCTGACCTGTGCTCTGGCCCTCCTGGAGGAGGTCATGGTTCTGGCCTCTCTTTGGTTCGGCCCCCAACAACAAGATTAAGTGGTTCATCCTTGGAACTAACTTAATCATCGGAGTGCATTTCAAGACACAATGGCGGGGGTCTTTTAATCGTTGTTTGTGATTGTAGAAATAGATAGGGAGGGAACTAAGCATGAAGGAGAAGGAAAGCAATTACAGAAAGAATCCAGTCAGCAAAGTCAAAGTCCAAAGTTGTATCCTTGTTGGGTAAGAATTATCCACGCACATATTTCAAACAAATATACTTTCGAAGAATCGAGAAAAACTCTTGTGTACAAGAGAGAGAGAGAGAGAGAAGTCTCCTGAACGTAAAAATGATTGTATTCAATAATCTCCCCCTTCGACTGTGTTATAGTCATATTAAGTAGGATAGAATTACATTAGGAAAGCAAATAATTTTAAAAAATGTTCAAACTTAAAAAGATTACTTCCTAATTCGACTTTCCGCTTAACCCCCCCTGATATCCTCAAGGCAACGGACAGGCTGAAGCATCAAACAAAATTTTCGGCAGCGGAATCAAGAAGAGGCTCCAGGAGACAAAGGGAAAATAGGCCAAAGAACTCCATAGTGTTTATTGGGCCTATCATACAACTCCTCGTCGGTTGATAGGACAAACTCCTTTCTCACTTGCCTTCGGCATGGAGGCCATAATCCCCCTTGAAGTAGGCATGTCAACCATCAGAACCCAGTCATTCAATGAAGCTTCCAACAACGCAGCAATGGAAAGAGACTTAGATTTTTACCAAGGAGAGGAGGGACACGACGAGAATCATAATAGCAACATACTAGCAAGGGATGGACCGGAGCTTCAGCCACACGGTACGGCCACAAACTTTCAAGATAGACAATCTCGTGCTTAGAAAGGTCGTCGGTAACAAGAAGAAGAGCTTTGACGGCAAGCTCGGTCCCAACTGGGAAGGACCATACAGAATCACTAGACAAACTGGAACATGGGCTTAACGAATCGAAGGACTCGACGACATTTCCATACCTAGGTCGTGGAATGCTATGAACTTATGGTGGTACTACCATTGAAGGCATTCGATTGAACTGCCGAAGAATTCAAAAAGTTGCCTTTTATCTTTAAATTGTGCAAACTGTATATTCGGTGGGAATTGACGAATCAATGAATAAAAGTTGTCTTTTATATTTAAATTATGTGTTGTTTGTTTGATGGTATTGCCGAAACAATGAAACAAAGGTTTCCTTGTATCTTAAAATTGTGCAAACTATATGATCGATGGAATTGCCGAAGGAACGAAATAAAAGTTGCCTTTTATCTTTAAAATTATGTAAACTATTTGTTCGACGGTATTGTTGAAGTAATAAAATAAGAGTTTCCTTTTATCTTTAAAAATTGTGCAAACTATTTGTTCAACGGTATTGCTGAAGCAACGAAATAAGAATTGCCTTTTATCTTTAAAAATTGTGCAAACTATTTGTTCGATGGTATTGTCGAAGTAACGAATTAAAATAACCTTTTAAGAGGCAACTACAAATTGTCTTTTCGGTCAGCTACTGAAGCAAATTGCAGAACTGGAAACCAAACTAAGAGAAGGGTCATTGGTGTCGATACCCTTCCCTGAGTAGGGAGAAGGGGATAACTGGAAATATGGAATTCTCTAAGGAAACTACTGACAAAGAAGATGAAAAATAAAGTGTGAAAGTCTTCATTCAATAACAAGAAAAAACAAAGATCGTCCGAGCCAAAGTACAAAATGTCCCAGCCACAAGTCGATACGAGGACAAAACTGAAGCAAAAAGATCTAATCTACAACAACCGAATTAGTCGGAGGATTAGCCAAAGGATCAGTTGAGTCAACTGGAGTAACATCGGCCCATGAAAAGTAGGGTCAAGTAAAGACGGAGGGGGCCACTAGGCAAGCCAGAAGGGGATAAAATCATAGGTTGGAATTTTATTTATGACAGCCAGGTCATCCTTGTTACCAGCACACCGAAGGGTTAGAAGCCAACCCTTTTTGAAGGCCAGCACCCGGATCCCATCGACTTATGCCTCATGAATCCCATCATCCTCATCATAGCCAAGGTTGAAGAACTTCTCCTCCAAAGCCTCTACTTTGGTAGCATCCTTGACCTTCCGGGCCTCAAGATCGGTCAACATTTTTGCATTGTCTCCCACCAACTTCGATTTTGGGGCCACCAGCTTTGCATTCGTAACCTTGAGCATGACCTTTTATTCGACCTTCTCAGTCAGTGCCACATCGTCCGCTTGTATATTCTTATTCATATCGGCAATGTGCTTGTGAGAATCCTCCAGTTGAGCCATTGCATCAGCCTTACTCCTCCAGCACATTTCATAAGAGCGAAGGCAGCTTGACACTCTCTCCTCCAGGCCTATAGCGTAAGACATAGCCTAAAACACAACACAAAAAGTAAGAATGGCATCGATAGTCGGCAACTGGTAAGAATAACTTGCATACATGTGCATGGTGTTGTACCATGTCGAGGAAGTACTCTTTCATCCCCCCGGCAGGTTAGACAAGTACTTTGGCAGAGAGAAGGCTTGGGCTATGACCATTGCCATGTTCGGGCTGTCCGTTACACTATCATGGGACATCGCCCAGACACCATTGTACAAAAATAAGATCCAGTCCTAGGTAGGGGTTGCTAGAGTGCTTTTCTTCTTCGGCGGCTCCATGATTACCACATCTTCAGTCGAGAGAGCTTGTGCGGGAACGATCTCTATTGCGTCGGCAACACAGGGCCTCTTGGGTTTCCTCAGCTCGGTAGATGATTTTAGAACTGAAGGACCAACTCTAGCTGGCTCGACAGATGATGTTCGAGATGAGAGGTCATTCGGCTTACGGATAATATAGTGCATGTCTTCATAAGTTTCGCCATTTGCGGTTGTCGAAGAGCCCTCTATCGCTACCTGAATTCCCAAAGTGTAGGTGTACGAGGTTGTATAGCCGAGGAGAAAGGGGTCGAGCATTCCGTGAGATCAACTTCCAATGCCTCTGTGATCCGGTCAATCTCGGCATATTACTTGAGTGTCGACGCTACAGAGGAAGCTGAAAAGACAGAAACAATGTCGTGAATGAAACAACAAGCAAACGATACTGATAAAAAAGGTGATTAACTTACGTAGCTTGATGGGCTACTGAGGAATGGGATGGCGAGTCATCTGGGGCTCAAATTTGTCGGAGACTACCATATAGTCATTGGCATACTTATCAGAGTCCGGCATCCCCAAAATGACCCCATCCTTACTAGACCGTCGATCGAGGTAATATTTCTCCGATGCCTTGTTGAAGTTGAGGGTGTAATGGCTGAACAGATCCTCAAATGTAAGACGGTCCGCCAGGGTCTCATTAAGCTTGGCGACCCACATCACAATCCTAAAAATGTTTACCGTCGCTTGTGACGGTGTGAGGTGAGTTGACTAAAGGAGCAGCACATGAAGGGATGCAATGGGAAGCGCACTCCCCCTCCACTACGACAAGGATGGGGACATGAATGTACTCCGGCCCCGACACCAAATCACTTGGCACTGCCAAAGAGATCTTCACCTCAGCCGAGATGGCATACTCTTCCCAGAACTGCCTCACAGACGGGATGGAGGAAAGAAGGAGTCAGTATTTGTCCGAGTGCATTTTGGATCCATTATACAATGAACCTAGAAGGAGAAAAACTACACCAGTCCTTTCGGCTCCTGCTATCTCTTCGGTAGGGCCTCAAGAGCACAGAGTTTGCACAGGCATCCATCTCAAGGGAAAAAATTGTCACAACCACATACCGTATTGGCACAGGGTAGAAGTCAGAGGGGCTGGTCATCGAAAGCATGGTGGTGCAGCCATTGCACAATTGCAAAGTCGCTAGGACAGGGGCTACCTTCGCCTAAAAACATCCACAAAAGGGCTAAGATCTTCAAAAAATGAACAAGAACAACAAAGGCTTGAAATCGATCCTACCCGTAAAGCTATAAAGAAATAGGGAGATTGGAAGAACAGAGGTTGCAGACGACCGAAGGTTCACTGGAATAAAAGCTGGAGAGAGAAGCTCTGAAAATTCGAAACTTTCTCTCTTCCCCATTGTGGTGTATTTATAGGGGAAAGGGAGGGAGATGGAGGGAATCCAGATTTCGAACACCGACAAGACCACATGGCCCAATCAATCACAGAGTGCCACATGACGAAGCGTTAGTTCAAAGTTCGAAGAGACACTATCGAAAATGAACCAATGTGTGACAAAATCACTTCTATCAAAGTGCTGACCAATGGCATGGTGACATGTGGCTATCTTTTCACACTCACCAGTTACTTCCTCGGGGTCTGTACCGATGTGTGCAAATGGTCAAATTAGTCGACATGTCAACCAACCACAAGATGATACACAGGACTTCATTTAATACATTCTGGAAACTTTATTGGGATCCAGTCCGATGTGTGCAAAATGTCATCTCAACTGCATCACCGACCTATGGCACATCGACATGTGGCGATCCATTTATTACTTATGTCAGAGCTATATTGGGAGGCAGACCGACACCTTTCCAACTGGCCCGACCAATCAAAGAGCATGCCATTTTCTTCGACATCAATTCTCGTCGAACAATTCAAGTCAAACCCTCTACGGTAGTCACCGAAGCAAGATTGAGGGGCTATTATAAGGGCCGAAGTCAATTCTAGCTGACCACCAGGCCTACATCAAGTGTCATGTCGGTACAAGTAGTAGAAGGAGAGCTCAGAGCAGGGGAGCGCCAGAGGGTCCAGCCGAAGGCCGAATTCTATGATGCTCCCTTCGATCATGGGATCTTAAGACTCTGGCATTGCATCCCTATGGATACATTATAATCTCTGATCGGTACAACACTTCGGCAAGGCTCCGGGAATTATTGTATTGGCCCGACAGGCGTCCCCTAGATTTCGAGAAGATTCTCCTCAGGGATAGCATCCCAAATTTCTCGCTCATACGAGCGGCGCATGCCAGCCGCTATGTCAGCTTTCACTCCATTTGAGATGGTCAAACGGTGGGTTGTCCCCACGTGTCAGTCACTTTCGGTAGGCGCACTGCCCTAGATAGCCCGACCATGACATCATGTGTGCTGAAGCACGTACGGACCATGCATTGATGCACTATATATATCTGACATGGATCAGAGAGAGATACGTACAAACGATTCTTGGGCCATTACTTTGTCTATTTACTTTCTTTCTTGCATTCCACCTGACTTTACCATCGAAAGATCCACCGACGGCATAGACGGTAGCCTAATGTTTTCTCTCTGTGCAGCTAGGTTTGGAATTCATTCATTGGCAGTCAAGTTCTAATCCAAGGAAGGCAAACCCCCACTTCACACACGAGTCAGAAACTAGTGAACGTGAGACATGTAGATGTGCTAATGAGTTTGGTGTTGTGCATCGACCTGGAACAACTCGTTGGAGTTCTCACTTTGATTATATTTGTGGCTCAGTTGATATGTTTGGTGCAACTATTAAGGTTCTTGCAATGATGTTTGAGGGGCCACATTCCTCTAACGCTATACGGGGGCAAGCTAGCGGTGCTTTAATTGTGATGACGTCATTTGAATTCATATTTATTTTGCATTTGATGCAAAACAATTATGGGAATCGCTTATATGCTTTGTCGAGCCTCGAAACATCAATCTTTAGACATCTTAAATGACATGGGCTTGGTATAAACTTCAAAAGAACTCCTTCAAAACTTGCGAGAAGATGGTTTTGACCCTCTTTTGATGTATGTGAAATCAATTTGCTCGCGATACAATATTGATATGTCTGAGATGAGTGTTCCTCACAAAATAGCTACGAGTCGTACTTGTCATCCAAAGAACATCATAACAGTTGAGCATCATTACCAAGTTGATATATTCAATGCCACAATAGATTTTCAGTTGGTGGAGTTGAATAACAGATTCAACGAGTGTGTAGTGGAACTCGTTATTCTTAGATCAGATTTAGAACCTAGGGATGAGTTTAAATCATTTGACATTGATAAGATTTGCACTCTTGCTGATAAATTTTATCTTGGTGATTTCACTAAGCAAAAAGGGGATTATTTAAGATTGAAATTGGAACATTACAAACTTGGTGTACCTCGTTACAAAAAGTTTCAAGATATATCTACAATTTCTAAAGTGCGCCAAGGATTAGTTGAGACAAGAAAGTCAGAGAACTATCATTTGATCGAAAGTTTGATTCGTCTTGTTTTAACTCTTATTGTTACCATGACAACTACTAAAAGAGCATTTTCAGCTATAAAGCATCCAAAAACTGACATTCGTGACAAAATGGGGGCGATTTTCTTGTGGATTCTCTGATTATCTTCATTCAAAGAGAACTTGTTGAAGATATCGACTCAGATTCAATAGGTGATGAATTCTACTTTGTAAAACATCGTAAAATACATCTTCAATAGGGTATAATCTTTCTACTTTTTTGTTTACTTTTTAAACATGTACGTGTTTATGTACAAATTTATTGGGAATTAATTATAAAGCTTTTTTTGGTTTATATATATTGTAGTTTATTAAATTTTTTATGTAGAATTATGTTCTGGTTCTGCCATTGACAGAGATGAACTACTAATATCGTGAGTATGGGTATAAATTTAGACACATTGTGGAAATATGAATGATAAATAAGTTATATTCGTATTGAACATACGTAAACACTAGAGGGTATTATAATTTCCATTCTTAGTAAATTTTGAATAAAGAATAAAAGTATGATAATCTATATAACAAATTCGGGTTGTTGTGTCCAAGACATTCACAATCCTCAGATCTAAGAATGGACGGCTAAGATCACAACTTTAAAATTGTAAAGGGCTAAGATTGTTCAAAAGTTGAATTATACGGTTGAGATTGTAAAGAATCACATGACACACGAATGTAAAAAACACTATATCAAAACAAAAATTACAAGTCCATCCATTTACGAGAACACATCTTTGTCTTGGAACCAATTACGAAGACACTGTCTCTATCTTCCTCTCCCGAGAAACCACTTTTACAATCAAAACCAATTTTATAAACAAAAATTATCTTCCTCTGTTACAACCCGGATTTTCAAACTATTTTTTTAATTAAGTATAAAATCATAAGGGAAATGATAAATAAGATAAAATAAATAAATATCATCCATATTTATTCTCATAGTACATGCAAAAAAAAAAAAGAACAAAGGGTCCACATGCAGTAAGAAGAACAATATTTACAAGCTTTACAATTTACAACATGGAAATGAAGATATAAAATACAATGAATGATAGGAAGAAAATGCCTAATTGAAAGATTAGGATGCTTTTGCCGTAATCTAGATGAATTAGAATATGAATAAGTCAAATGCATAAATTGGACTTAAACACGCGAGGGATTATCTAGGTTGGATATATATGGGAATTTCGTTCCCCGAGAATTTCGTACGTTGAGTGGTGGAATATACACTCACGACATTGTGCAATGGGGGCTTGACTGGGCCCTTCCGACGAATCGGGAAGATACTAGGAAATATACGGTTAGTCTAGCCGACATGCTACTATCTCGGAAATAGCCAAAACCTAATAACTCTTTGATGATATTGATTGTGTTAGTCACTTGAATTCGTCAAGGTTGACATTGGATTCTACTGACTTCATTAATGTGGACGTATCAGAATTTAATAAACTTAACTCTTTTGATTTTGTCAAAGTTAAGTATTTTGGAAAAATGTCATAAGTTAAACTTGAGTAAGAAAAGAATGGTTTTGAGTCAAATGGTTTTAGAAATTAAAAGAGATCCTAGTGCATGCATATTTTACTTTCCTTGTCCTATCACACATGCACCCCAATTTTAAAGATATTTAGATATAGATTTCGCTACTAGGTTTTGGCCTAACCCTCTATTTTTAGGTATCAGGTCCTGTCTTTTGCTTGGAGTTGGGCCTTTCAGATTTTTCATGCCGACTATGGAGTTTTGTGCCATAATAAATGCTGATAAGGAATAGTCAATTATCATGTTACCCGAGATCGGGTCCTCTAACACTGGCTAGAATAAATCACGAATACGTACCACCAACCTTCCGATCAAATATGGATAGAAGCCGACTTGCACTTACACAAGTTCACAGGGATAGAAGAGACGAGAAATGACTGAAGGATGGATACCACTCACCAACTCAATGCATCAATGGATAAAACAAGGATAGGCATACCAAGGGTAGCATGCGACAAGGGTATCCCATGACCGAAAAGATCAAGGATAAAAAGAGAACAAACGTGCCGATTCCTCACCATCTTCGAACTCGATACTTACCCTCAAAGACTAACTTAGCTAAGCCTCTACCACCAAAACACGAACAAACCAAGCGGGCATCCATACTCTAGATCAATCAGTCCAACTACCAATCATATTCAAATCTCTAAGTCTCCAAGGGACACCATCCTTATCTTCACTAAAACCTCAAGCTATAACCAAACATGGAAATGTCCCACACGATCTATCCTAGAAAATCCACAAGGTCCTTCCACAAACCATCGTTGACACCCACACACCAAGAATTTACATGGTCTAGTCATAACCCACACTCAAGGCTCTAATGAATCCTACCATAACCTTCTCAATTCCTACGACGGTCCTAAACCTCTCCCAAGACACCTTACTCACTCACCGACAATTTCCATGCATTAACACTACCGACATTTTGAGTCTCACCATATCAATTACATCCCACTACTCAAGGGTCATCCAAACATCCATGATGACCCGAGAACCCTTACCTAAAGGGGAATGGGAAACAAGGTCTCACTTCTACAACCCAACAAGAGACAACCTGTCAAAACCACACATCGCAATTCACACTTCCACTATGACAACTCTCACTGCCTCGAGCTACCAACTCAATGCTTTCCCACTTTCAAGACACAACTGGACTATAGAAGAATTATTCCAACTTCTTTCCTTAAGCAAGGAACTATCGTTATCACCAAGCACTACACATGTCACTATCCTTGATCATATCAAACTTCCTCATTCACCTCAATCACCTTTCCATATAATTCCTCAATCCCAAACTAAATGACTAAAGGATAAGCCATAATGTCTTTCCAAAAGAATCCTCAAAACAACTCCAAACCATGATCCAAGGACAAATCTAGCATCCGAATAAGGACAGAGCACCATTGTCACCAAACACATCTCAATACACCAACTTACTTGGTATAGAACCACAAGAGAGGTCTACTAACCAGAACACCATCCAAGAATAAATCTTAGCCACACTCGGCCTAACCACAATAAATCACCTTCCAAACTAAGGACCATAACTCGCTCTAGGTTACCCACTACAATTCGACTTAGCATGGATCACAACACTCAACTCTACGAACAAGAACCAATCCAAGCCCAACAACTAAACACAAGAGGGAACATATTCAGGGGACAAGAATCAACCCAACAATAACGAGTACTAACAAGATCATTGAATGATCTACACCCTGAAAGAACAGGGTAAGGATTTAGCCTCAACTACGAGGAAACAATCAACTCATATGTCGCGCAATAGCATTATCCAAGAGATCGACATCACGAGGGGTATCATCACTCTACAAGGAGTACCAATCAAGGAGTTTCTCAAAGTCATAGAGAGGACTCAAAGGTAGATCACAAGACTACACAAGAGACTATCATCCTCAATCAAGAGGGCAAAGAAAGGATGTCAGATCATTCGATAACCATTTCTATCTACCGAGGCAAGAGTATAAACAACAATAATAGAGGTGGAATCAAGACTCGAAAGGTAATAGCGATCAGATCAACTCTAAGAGGATCAACAAAAGTATCGAATATCCTTAGTTGATCGATCAACAAGAAGGGTCCCCAAAATCATTTATTAATTTATCAAAGTTTAAATTTTCTAAGATCTCATGCAATGCATACAAGAACTCCAAACACACATATGTCATGCCACGTAAAGTAATGCAACCCATTGAGACTAGATGTCTTCCCAAAGTCCATAGGTTTTTGAAAATGGAAGCTCGGATACCAATTGTAACGTTCTGGATTTTCAAATCATTTTTTTAAATGAGTATAAAATCCTAAGAGAAATGACAAGTAAGATAAAATAACTAACTACAATCCATATTTATTACCATAGTACATGCCGAGAAAAAAAGGGGCACATCCACATGCAGTAAGAAGAACAAAGTTTACAAGCTTTACAATCGGGAAATGAAGAAATAAAATACAATGAATGATATGAAGAAAAGGCCCATCACTACCAAGGCACCAAACTCCATAGCCGGCATGGAAAATCTGAAAGACCTAGCTTTAAGTAAAAGGCAAGATCTGGTACCTAAAAATAGAGGGTTAGACAAAAGCCTAGTAGAAAAATCTATATCCAAATATTTTTAAAATTAGGGTGCATGTGTGCTAGGGCAAGGAACGTAAAATGTGCATGTATGAGAACCTATTTTCATTTTTAAAATCATTTGACTCAAAACCATTCTTTTCTTACTTAAATCCAACTTATGACATATTTTCAAAATACTCAACTTTGACGAAAACAAAGGAGATAGGTCAACACATTCCAATACTTTCCAAAATGCTCAACTTTGACAAAATCAAAGGAGTTGAGTTTATTAAATTCTGATACCTCCACATTGATGGAGTCGATAGAGTCCAATGTAAACCTTAACGAATTCAACGAACTAATATAATCAATATCATCAAAGAGTTATTAGGTTTCAGCTATTTCTGAGATAGTAGCCTGTCATCTAGACTAACCGTATGTTTCCTAGTATTTTTTCGATCCGTCGGGAGGGCCCAATCAAGCCCCCATTGCGCAATGTCGTGAGTGTATATTTTTCCACTCAAGGAATGAAATTCCCATATATAGCCAACTTAGATAATCCCTCATGTTTTAAGGCCAATTTATACATTCGAATTATTCATATTCTAATTCGTCTAGATTAGGGCAAAATCCTCCTAATGAAATTGACCCAAAATATGATTTCCACAACATTCTTTCAAATATAGATTTCAATATGTCAAAACACTTGTTAGATCCCACTCCTACAAATTCAAATATATGAAACACATTATTCCTTTAAAAAAACTTAGGAGAAGAGAGAAGATCAAGATTAAACATAAGAGGGATAGAAATCTCTTCCTTAGAACAATAACCCAGAACACTCTAGATGAGGGCCTTACACAGATGAATGATCCAAGCCCGTCAATGCATAGAGGACGTCACATAGGTCACCATTAATGAATGAGATTTTCTCCAAATCTCCATGGATTTGGAGTTAGAGAGGAGAGAGAGAGAGAGAGAGAGAGAGAGAGGAAATCTCCAATGGAGGAGGGGAGAGACGGTTGGGTTGAAGATAGATAGATAGAGAGGTTGTGTGTAAAATGTGTTAGGGTTCGGATGATATGGGCGTGTACACAAGTCCAAAACAATATTCCAAATCTGCCCTTAATGAAGCACATTTCGAAATATACTTCACCACATTTCGAAATATGTCAATGCTGGAATGAAGGCAAACTGGAATAGAATGGTCACATTTCGAAAGGTGCAACCCATGTACATTTTGAAATGTGTACACAAGAAGCTCAACCGAAGGATCACATTTTGAAATGTGCCACCCATGCACATTTCGAAATGTACAACACCGGATGCCCAATAGAGGGGTCACATTTCGAAATGTGACCCAAGCACATTTCGAAATGTGACACAAGGAAAAACATGGACAGTCGAACAGAAAGACTGTATTTTGAAATGTAGTGGGACTTGGGGCATAACACATTTCGAAATGTGTTGTGTCTAGGGGTACAGTGAACTGATATATCAAAATGTAAGAAGGGAGGAGGGGAAAAGGATTGCATATTTCAAATTGTGTGCTTGCAAAATGAATATGGCAAGCACCCGAATATCAACAAACATCTCCAAACACTTTCGGAACATCCCCAACCTCACACGACCCAATTACAAACTTCGGGAAGTCCCGAATATCAATAAATCCAACAGAACCAAGAGGAAAAACATGGAAAATCTTACCAAAATTGTGAGACTTGGAAATTTTCATAACGAATATATTATTTAAAATAATAATACTGGGATTAAAATTTCAATTTCAAATTGTAAATATGAAAATTTTCGGGATTGAGCAAAATTGGCAAAAATAATAACACGGTGATTAAGAAAATAAAAATATGTGCGATTAAGTTTTAAAATTTTGAAAATTTAAATATGTGGTCCTAATTAATAAAGTTATGAAATTTTAAGAATTAAAGTATGATTTTCAACCAATTTTTTTAAAAAAGGGTGCAACGTGTTGCTGTGCATGCAACCCTTGTGTAGTGCGTTAATGTACTGAATAAAAACGTGGCAGGGGGAAGGTTACTCCCTTATGAATAATCAAAATTAAATGTGATAGTGTAGTATAATGTTACAAAAACAAAATAGTGAAAGTGTTGTGTTGTGTTGGCCAAAAACATATAAAAAAAAAGAAAAAGAAACAAGTGTGTGTCGTTCTCAATAGAGAAAGAGAGAATGAGAGAGGGAGGAGAGAATAAAATTCAGCTCGAGAGGAGAGGGTATGAGGAAGATGGGATTGGCGACAGTAGTAGGTGGCGGAGATAGTGGCTGTTGGGTTTGTGCGGTGATGTGAGGTGGAAGCAGCGGGGGTCGGGACGTGCATGTGCGACTGGTGGCTGGTGTGGCAACGATGTAGTTCTCGACTAAGTTGGGTTGGTTCGTGGCGGTGGTTGTGCAAGCTGGAGGTGATCGACAATGGGCTGTCAGGGTGTTTGTGTGTGTGGTGGTGTTTGAATGGTTGGTGTCGAAGAGGTGGTGTGTCACGCCCCTTCCCGGG
>NMUG010000315.1:0-23783 GCA_002855965.1 Monotropa hypopitys
AAGAGTCCTAAGAGAATACTTATGAAGAAGTATCTCCTAATTGCTCACTTTGACAAAGTCCTATCTAATACAATATACAATTGAAAGCCTACTACAAGATAGGATCTATGAAAGTGAAAGCGTAAGGCAAAATGAGACTCTATATAAAAATAGCTTGGCCCAAATATTGGAACTAATGAAGCCTCTGACTCAAGCTTCCAGTCTTTGCAAAAATCCTCCTTGCAAATATCTTGTCTGGTGAATGCTCGAGGAAGGATGTAATGGATCCTTGGTTAATCCCGTTTCTTAACTGCACATGTAACAACTCATTAAACGCAATGTATGACAGTAAGAAATAAAATAGTGAAGCATATATATAAAAAATCTACCCTTAAATAGATATGCCAAAGTGAAAGCTATAGGGAATATAAATTCACCACATGCAAGAGTCCAAACTAATACTATAGCGACTGCAACAAATAATCTCTCTAGCAAATGTGTGTACCAAGTAAAGCACAAGAGATATACGAAGTGAAGCAAATCGGTCCACTATCTAGGGTTTCTAGCACATCAAGTTTGGGACTATCTTTAAAGCACAAGTGGTGAAAAATCTAAGGCATGCAAAATATATTCTCAAGAGAGATTTATACCAAAGTAAGAATGTGAGATATACTTAGTTCAACTATGCCAAGAATAATTTGATGCTTTCAATCACACACACTAAGATAATGTTTTACCAAGTATAGACTATGGAGTGGTGTCTTATACAAGCCAAGTCAAGTTCAATCCTAGAGAGTTTCAACCAGGTGTTCTAAGACTTACAGTTAGAACTAATCCATCTTTTAGCTTAATCGATATAAGTGTTCAAAAACATGACAAGTAATTCTTTCATACAAAATGAGGCCTAAATAAAAATGTGAGCATGCAAGTATAACATTGGCCAACTAAACATGTGAAGTATAAATAAGAGATACACAAGTTACTTGAGTTTAAGAACAATATTACCCAAACGAAGATTGACTCAAGTAAGGATGCTCCTCAAGGATGCTAACAATGAAGACCAAGGAGGATCAGAGCACACCCACAACCATACTCACTGGACTGTTTTTAGAAAGTAGGTGAAATGGGAGGATTTGTCAAATGACTACTGGTTTTGTGTTTTCATAGAGAGAAAAATAACTATGGCTATGGCTATAGGTTTGATGAAGAAGATGGTGACTTAGCTCACATACACACACTCTCACAAAAATATTCTCACACGAGGGATTGGAGTGGGAAGACTCTGAAGTTTTCTTCTTCTTTTTCACACACACACACATATACTCAAGGATTTCACTCAGGGAAGGTTTGGAGTGGTGGTGGTGGTGGCTGTGGGGAATCTCTGTGTGAGACTTGGTGTTTTTTTACCTCTGTTGTTTACCCACTGTATGATTCTATCACCAACCAAGTCTCAGTTGTATCCCTTATATCTCTAACCTTTGAAGTATACAACCTATGTTCTTAATTCACCCAATGGGAAAATCTGAGGCAAAGTGTTCTTAGTACTTCTGAATCAATGACACACAAGAAGGTCTGATATAGTGCAGGTGTTGCAGCAACCCAGCAACCAAAGCAATGAAACGAATTCAGACACAACCTTTTGTAACAGAACATATGTTAGCCAAAATGGTAATTGATTGGGACAAATCAAAACCAATTAATTTGACCCAAATTATACCACAAAAATTATCCCACACAATTCGTATATAACATATAATCATCTTAAATTATTTTTCATGAACCAATTTAACAATTTTGTGCCTCAAATGGATCAAACCCAATTTTATTTGCAGAATGCTGCGACTGGCGGATCCATCAACAGGAGGGCCGATACGACCGATGCTGCTACCGGTTCAGCTACCGGTGTTGCTACCGGTTCCACAGTAGGCCAGAGTGCAATTTTTTCTTTCTTTTAACTCATGGGCTATCGAGAGTTGGGCTCCTATTTGCGGGAATTGGTGGCTAAGGCATTCCTTTATTACCGGAAATTCAGCTTTGAATTTCCGGAAGTTCATGCATTAAACCCTTTTACATCCTTGTTTCTTCAAGCCACTTGAACTTCTACTTTGTATTAAAAATCATTTTCAAATCAAATTTTAACCAACTTAATCTATTTCAAAAACATTTTTTATTTCAACTTTCAAAGATCAATTCATTTCTTTTCTTCCACACTTAGTTGAATTCCAAAACATGTTTTCTATCTATTGGACTATTTCAAAATTATGAAAGTCAATTTTTTAATATCAATGCAATTGAATACTTAATTCAATTCTAAAACTTGCATAACCCCTTTCATTAATCGATTTTTTTTATGACAAAAAGCATGCTAATTATGCAAAACTTGTGACACACAAGACTATTTGGCATATGGGGCAATTAATGGGAACATGAGCATTTATAATACGGTTAAACATATAATGCTGGTCAGGGTAAAAGAGATGATTCTCTAATCAAGCACACGAAGAAAAAGACATTTATAGGGACATCATCAAAACACGTGTCCCACACACTCTGTATCAAGTGTGACGAGTCCTGTGGGTTCGACACTATTTGTGCCCAGGAAAGGTTCGGCAATGGGAGCACCAAACTGCAAACCACTCGTTGATACCATACAATAGAGGCCATCTAGAGCATTAAGGAGATCATCAAACAATGGACTAAAGGATCGCAGTTCAAAGATGATCGCTTCATCCCCCTTGTACCTAATTTTGACTCAACACTCAGAAATTAGAAAAACAGTCTTCTGACAGATCAGAATGCACTTCCTAAATGTTCGAACTTCTCATGAGCAGTACCGACGTCAGCCAGAGATGATACACCGATCAATAAACATTGGTAAATTGTTAAGGAATATTTATCCGAAATCAGAATTTCAAGATGAACTATAGGTCGGGACAAATAATAATCGGACGGTCGACAAATCACCTCCTTGCATGCACTATGCTCCAGAATCAACAAAACTCCACACGAGCAACCAAAATTATGTTTCGAAATGGAAAGTCGATGACAATCCTATTACTAGAAAGGCTACATAAAGACTGAATCCATACGATCAAAATTCGAAATTTAGTTGGACATAAATGCCTATCCGTTCACTTTTCACTGCGACAGCCAACCAGCCTCGGAAATCGGCAAACCTAATTTCTACACACCTCATCTGCAAAGTCAGACATTCCCTGCAGAACATATCCAATGGAAGAAGAGCAGTCCAAGAGGTGCACCTAAAGCTTATACTTCTGTTTAAAGCAAAAGAGCTATTTTCAAGGGTTTTCCAAAAAAACATCCGGTTCAAATCCGAGACATTTTCTATATTCACAATCCAACTCAGGGATCATCAATATCCACTTCGAATTGTCAAAGATCGAGTTCTACAAAAATCCGACCAAGCGCAAACAGAAGCTTCAGACTAATTTCAAGGCTCAAGATCACTTTTTAATTTTAAGTATTTACTTTTAATTAATTTTTTAGTTTCCAAGGAAGATGGGCTGAAAATATCTCAAATCTGAAGCCCCAAAATATCTAGGCCAGCCACTTGCGTGCGCATCAACCCATTGGTAGGATGACATCATTGTCGTATCTATAGATGCGATATTGACCTATATAAAGAACCTCCCTCCTTAATTTCAAAGAGTCCAAGCATTCCAATTGCTGATATTTTCATTCCATAATAGAACCCCTCTGGGCAGAAACTCTCTCCAAAATTCCAAAACATTACCAAATTCATCCTAAAACCTTTCTAAACCTATTCAAACCCTCTCAAATCCCTCGTTCTTCAACAACTACCATTGTTCTTCAAGAACACACATTCCCGACCCAAAATCCATCCACGAAAAATCCTTACCAACAAATCCAAACCACAAAACCTTACAACCTACTTACCCGAAAACCCACAAATCATCCAAACCTAGCCGAACCTCTGCCCATTTTTTGTAAACTACTTTCTTTTCCTCTTGTCTTAATTCTTGGGAGATATTCTTGATAGCATATTCTAACTTATAATTTGGTATTAGTACCGGCCTCGTCCAAACACTATACTTTATTATACTTTAAAGAAACTATCCGTAGAAGTTGTCTCCCCGAATTATAAATAGTCAAGGTATACAAAGATTGTTGTTTTCATTTATGCATTCTTTTATTGCTTACTTTTCTTTTTTTCATTGGCAATGTAAACATCCAAGCAATAAAATGCATATTCATGTTTTCTTCCCGTTAAAATTTGACACATGTAAGGTTAAGCCTACTATGATATCATAAACGAGAAAACATGAATCCGTTTTATTATCTATTTAGAAAATAAAAAATATAAATATAGGCTCATACGCCACTTTTATTCAAAGCTTGATCATTCAAAATCTTGAGCAGTGACATCTCGGCCTCGCGTACGGCTATACCTACCAACTTTTCATTCAAATATCGAAGGTCTTGGAATATCGTTTTTTGAATATCCCAAAAATCATACTTGTAAAAATTGATTATGAGTTTTTGGCTATCATATGCCTTTGTCGTTAAGCCAATCAATCATTAATTAAAATTTGCAAGGAAAAACAAATTCCATATCTATCACTTTCATTTTATTTCAATAAAATGGCCTAGCCGGTATGTTATATAATATGTATTGCTGTCTAGCTCGAAATATACATGTAATGACCTAGAATTTCAGATATAATTTAAACGAGGCTATGTTTTTATAAACAATGAAAATAATCGATTTATTCTTGAAAAGTGAGTTTTCATGGTAAAATATCAAGGTTGGGGTTTAATCAATATTAATTTAGTGGTTTGGAGTGGTAGGAGTCTCCGGTTTTGAATCGGTGTGATTTTGGGTTGTTCTGACAAGGTGCCGAGGGATTTCTTGGCCCATTATGGCACCGATCTATTTCGTAAATCAACCTATGTTCTTCATTAAAGTTGTATAGAATTCAATTCTGGAAACAACGCAATTCGAATAGTCTAAATCGGAGTTCGGACAAAGAAGTTATGTCCAAATTACTTTTATCATCTTTGAAGTGTCAATCAGAGGTGTCTGAAACCGGTTTCCCTTCCCTTCGTAACCAGTTTCTACCCATACACAACCGGTTCACGTCTGCTCCGCAATCGGTTCCCCCTTCGCGTAACCGGTTTCTAGGAAGGAAACTGCAAGGAGGATTGGATCAGCGACATCCGTAACTCGTTCCCCGTTTTCCCGTAACCGGTTTCCGTTGTCCCATAACCAGTTTCCCTTCCCCCCGTAACCAGTTACGAGTCTGTCTGGGTGAGTTTCTTGCAGACTAATTTAGGGGCATTTTGGTCATTTCGAAAGAGTATATATATGTTTTGTGCGTGTAATAGGGTTTCCAAAACCCATTTTTCAGCCTCCATCTCTCTCTCTATCCAAAAATCACTCTCTCTATCTCCCTTCTCTCTTGGTTCCTTGGAGATTTGTTGGGTTTTGAAGGACATCTCCTTCACAAACCTTGTAGATGACATCAAGAGCTTCCCATTGGCGTATTCCATTCGCGGCGTTGTGAAGAATCCCTCATCTAGGGATTTCGTGATTGGTGTTCTTGGTGGGTAAAACTCCTATCGTCTATCTTGTGTGTATGTATATGTTGTTTGTTTCCCTCTTGCTCATTTTCCATTTAGGTTTGTGGAGTTTTGTTGGCTAGGGTTCATGTAGACTTGATTTGGAGAAGATATCCAAGTCCGCCGGAGATGTCCTTAACACCACCACGATTCGAACCCACCATTGCAAAGATCTCCTCAAGCTCTCCAAAGTTATTGAAGGTCAAATCTTTAAAAGAGTGATGGATTTGAGTGGAGAGAGGGGAGAAGGGAGAGATTTTAGGGTTTTAGAGAGAGGGGGAGAGTTTTTGGGCAAGAGGGTTGAGAGAAATGAAGGGTGGGCCGAAAATAAACTGGACCTGACAATTAAAACACAAAATATGCGACTGTCGTCCAGACGAACCCCCGTTGTTCGGACGAAGACCTACCACCATCCGGACGGACACCACCCCGGTCCGAACGAAGCCTCATGAAGCACAACCCCACTCTCCTACTACCTTCGTCCGGACGGGACCAACCTGTCGTCCAGACGAGCCTCCCAGAAATGGCCCGGAATGACTTCAAACTATTCCCAAACCTACACGAAGCAACCCCGAGCATTTCCAACATGTTCTATGTCACACTCTGGAAATTTTAATTAATTTCCATTCGTTTTAATAAATTAAAACTTTATGTGTCTTTGAGATCTCGGGATGTTTGTAAGCATCTAGGATCGTCATACATCATTTTGAGTAAGTCCAGGTGGGATAAAAGTCCCCGGCATGAAGTTCGTCGATGGTTGGGTGTTCGGATAAGTCCTAAATCGCGTTTAAAATCTATTGACCTGATTCGTTTGTCGAATCAGAATTCTTTATTCATAGAAGTCGTACATAATTTAATTATGAATCCAACGCAACTTGAATCGTTCGATTCGAAGTTCGGACAAAGAAGATATCACATTTTAAAGTTTGCAATCTTCCGGTAGAACATCGCAGCAATTTTGGGCAAAGCTCTGGTCGGCCGTCCGGACGGTAAGGAGCCCCATCCGGACGGAAATGCTGCTGTGTGCGATTTAAGTTCGAAAAAAAAACTATTTTTTTGGGCACAATTCATTCTCTATCTCTTCCCCTCCGAAATTCTTTCATCTCCACCCCTCTCCTCCACCTTCTCTCCTTCCAAACACCCAAACCACATGGATTCAAGCCAAATCCTCTTCACCAACATTGTTCTACGCGTCTCCGCCTATGCGGTGGTGGCCATGGATCGTTCGATTTCAATAAGTTTGTCCCTCTCCCTAAAAACCTCTCTTCCTTTCATGGTTATGGGTTGCTCACTGATGACTTTGTCTTTGTAAACATCATAGAGCATTGCTAGCGCTTTGCGGTGGCGGGCTTGGTTCACACCGGCCATGGAGGTTTTTCGGCGAGGTTTTTCGGCGAGTGTCACCGTAGCTCCGGCCAAGGTAGAGTTTTCTATCCCTCTCGTTTGTAATGTTGGAATCTTTAATTCATCCTAAATTGTTTTATGAAAATCCGTCGATTAAGCATATTCGCGAAATTAGTGTTAACGAGTCATAGTTTGCGTCAATTGGTCGGTTGTGGGTGTCGTCTATGGTCTCTATGAAACTCCTAGGATATTAATTGTTCGAATTGCAAGTTCAATTTTGAAAAGCCCCAATTTGGTGAAAAATGTGTCGTTTTTGTTTTATAAAAATTAAATTGGGGTAAATAAATGGTTTGTATTGGGATTCCTACGGGTGTCGGTGGGTTAAACATTCTCTTGACACGTTTTGTAATGAATCGAACAAAAGATGGGTTTTGCGAACTAATTGAAAGTTTTGGGAAGAAAATGAATGTGTTGGAAATAATGCTGGAAAATCACATAATATGTCTATATGGCGAATTAGGAGGTGTTGCCCTATTCATGCGGGAATAGTGAATGTGAATACTAAACTAAATGAAAGACCCTAAATAAATGTGATAACTTGAGTTAGCTTGATATTCGGGTAGCTGGGTTACCTTGAGTGGCTACTGTGAGTACTCACGACATTGCGTAATGAGGGGTTGTCTGGCCCCTCCCGACGTGTTGGGGAATACGAGAATTTTATCGGTTAGTCTGTTGACGAGCGACTAGTGCGAAACAAACCGAAACTCAAATAATGATTGATATTGCCCTTATCTCTATAAGGGGCGGGAATTGAATGGAAACACTGAATAATGCGGGTTAATTAGTATACTAGAAACCAATTGTTTTGAAAGAAAGAAAATAAGTCGTTTTTTGGAAAACGTAGGGTCATATTCATTGTTGGTAACTCTCTCGTGAGTCTTGTCTTACTTTTACCCTACTTTGAGTCGAATATGGAAATAAGGAACAAACTTACGGTTTTATATTATAATGAGATCCATTGCATATGTCACATTATATTCCTTACATTGTCATACACTTGCATCCCAATATTATAGACGTTAGGAGATAGATTATCTCTACCAGGCGGTTGTGCCTGACCCTCTACTTTTGTAGGACTTGCTCCTTGACTTGGAGTAGCTGCGGGATCCTTCACATGACTTGGAGCTTGACTGGGATGTAGTTAGGTGGTTTGCCTTTCTTTTTCAGTACTGTACTTCTTTTCTTTCAGTTGGCCACCTTGTACGGGATTAATCTATAAAATCCTATTTTGGCCTTTTCTTTTAGTTGGGGCACTGTTGTACAGGGTTGTGTTATAAAACCCTATTCGCCTCTTTTAATTTGTATCAGAGTAGCGCATGCATGTTTTGTAATAAGTAGTGTAATGGGTAGTGTGTGTGTGGCAGATAGCACTTTACTTACCAAGTTGGATACTCATTGCCTACTTCTAACACTTCCCATTACTTAATTCAAAAAAAATCTGTTCCAAAATTTGGGAGTGTTACAGTTGGTATCAGAGCCTTAGTTTTAAAAACTTAGGGACTTTGGGGAGACTTTTAGTCTCAATGGGTGCACTGTTTCCCTTGCGTAGCCCTTGGATATTGCATTTAGGGTGCATGGTATGTGTATCTAGGCATTGAATGTGTGTGCATTGCATGGATCTCATAAAACAACAAAGTTTTTTTAACTCGAAATAATAAAATGGTTTGGAAATTCGTGATGTCTACTCCTTCGAGTTAGTCTTGTTGTTGTTCTTTTGGAACTTTGGACTCGTTTCTATTGATGTGAGGTGACTTTCGGGCCTATCTTGGCATTTGTTAGAGGATCCTGTCGATATTGGACTAGAGTGTTCCTGTTATATCCTCTTGTTGATAGTGTTGTCACCTACTCTGTCGTGGTGAACCGTTTCGAGTTCCTAGTTCTTAGAGAACGAATGAGTCCTTTCGTTGGCTCTTATGATGATTTGACTTCTTGCCCCTCGATATTGGTCGTTGGTGGTTGCAGTTATGGCTTGTCGAGCCTATCCCTTCGTAGGAAGCGAATCTTCGTTGTCATCGTCGTGGCTTTTGAGCCTATCCCTTGCAACGAATCATGGATTTGGTGGCGGTTTGTCGATGGATTATCATTTGCTCTCCTAGCGAGAATGAGGATTCTGCGTGCGATTGGATAATCATTTCTTGAGTTCCTCCTCTTAATCTTGGTCGAGGTTGTTGTTGGCTTCTTCTTGTAAGAGTGATGTGATTCCTCTTGACATGATGATTGGATAATCGTTCTTTATGGTTGGAAAATGGTAGTGCTCTTGCGAGTGAGCCTCGAATTCTATTTCTCTTCTGGATGTTGATCTTTGGAGTTTGTCGTTTGCTCTGTTGGCTCTGACTGTTTCTTGGTGGTCGAGTTTTGAATCCCACTCCAGTTGCGTGGTTGCTTCTTGGTGTGTTAGCGCTTGGTGATCTAGTGATTATGACCTTCTTAGGAAGTGAGGATGTCTCGGTGTGGTAAGGTCTTGTGGTGACAGAGAATGTGTGTGGTTCACTTGGGATGTGAAGTGTTTTTGGGATTAGTCGAATCTCCGTGCGGATTAGTACCTAGTGGTTAGTGATGATGGTATGTTGCACTTGTTTGATGCAAGAGTTGGTTGTAACTTGTGGTTTGAGGTTACTTGAGGATTTGTGCCGAAGTTAGTGCTTTGCGGTTGCGGTTACATCTTGGTTGTGTGGCTATTTGGTTATTTGGTTGTTTGGTCATTTGGGTACTTGGTTAGCCGGTTGTATCGGTGATTCGGTTATTTGGTTAGTTGGATTGTGGAATGACTTGGGAGATAGCCTTGTGTTGGAATTGTCTCGATTGGTCAATTGGGCTTGTTAGGTGAGTTGGGTGTTAGACCCACTTTTGGATGCCTTGGTATTGCTCGATGAGGTGTCGTGATTGTGTTATGAGCTGGGAAGGTGATTTGAAGAACTTAGTTCCCTCTTGAGGTTTTTGGGTGATAGTGCGTGTGTGACTATCTTGCGGTTCTTCCTGGAAGTGGTAATTGGATTTCTTACCTTGTTGGATGATAATATGGAGAGAAAGTGGTTTTGGTTGAGAGATAGAAGTGTAGTGATCTTGTTTGGTGATTTAGAGCCTTGGGGTGTGGATTTGACTTAAAGGCATTGCTTTGGATGGGATGAATAATTTAGTTGATGGATTGAGGTATTGTGTACTTGCTTGGGATTTGGAGACGAGAGTTAGAGTTTGCTTTCTCATTCGAGTATGAGGTGATAGGAAGTGAATTGTGGTTTGGGAAATTCTTTCGCTTCGTCTTAGTTGAGGAATGTGGTGAGTCGTATGTCTCTCTTTCTCAGTGTGTTGAATTCCTCCTTGTTTAACCCTTGCGGTATCGGCGAGTGGGTGTCGTTCCTTAGTTACTTGTTGACTCCTTTACTCTCGTGGATCAGTGTACTTGATCGATGGTCTCTCCATCTTTGTTGGAAGTGTTGTCGTGTGCGCTTGTGTCGTATTCTAGTTGTCGTTAAAATTCCTTGTTCTTCGATGGTGTGAGGATTAATGTCCCTTGTCCCTCGTTTGGCACTTGTTGGCGATTGTAAGAGCTGTGCGTTATTCGGGACATTTTTTTATTCTTGTTTCCAGTTTTTGGCATTGCGATTGGCTTTTTCCATCTTATTGTCGACTGTTTATGGTATGTCTACTGTTGTGGCACTTGTCGTAGCAGTGATGTATTGTTCGTCTCGCTTGTGAAGAATCATCTACTTCGTAGAGCTTGTCTTCGGGAATCATATCCTCGTTTTGCACACTCTTGTTTTGTGGGTTGCCTTCGTGCATTCGTTCTTGTTCGCCATGCGAATCCAGATTGTTGTTGTATCTGTTGGCGTCGTGTCCATTTGCGCTTGGACACTTCTGTACCGCGATGTTGTCTCTCTTTGGAGCTTGTTTGAGAGTGTGTTGTGGGATTGGTTTGTGGTTGGTGTGATCAGTGAGACGAATTTGCTTTTGCGTTGTGCAGCTGTGTTGTGAGTGTTGGGTTAGAATGTGTGTGTTTCCTTGAAGTCGACTGCACCGACTTGGATGGTGGTGATGTTTATAGTGACCGGTGTGCGTAGTCCGTGTCATGTGGTGTAGGAATGAACACGAAGGATTGTATTGAGAAGGTGTCTGGCCAGCACATCTCAAATCAAACTTCTTAGTCATTCTGGTACCGCGCTAGGTGTGAGCGGGTTAGTTTGTGAGATTTTGGTTGTTGAGTTCTTCTCTTCGTGGCGTTGTGGTTGTTCGGTGTGATTCGGGTGGCACGATTGTTGTGTGACCATCCCTTGTAGCTTATTCTGCTTTCAAATCCTCACTCGTATCGGTTGGGTTGTTGCGATCTTGTTCGGAAACTAATCTCAGCGTTGTTTCACGCATTTATGGCGGAGTGGTCGTTGTAGAGGTCCTTATGGTGATTGAAAATCATTCTTCTATTTTTCATAAATTCCGAAAAATATTTTGGAAAAATCGAAGTATCTGTATCGTGTCCGCGTGTCGGTATCGTATCAGCATATCCTAGGTGTGTCCTCGGCATATCGTCGTGTCCTCGGCATGTCCTTGGAGTATCGGCGTGTCCTACGTGTATCCTTGGCGTGTCGGCATATCCGTACCATGTCCCATCGTATCCTTGGCGTTTCGTCACTTTGGTGTCCTTCCGGTATGTCTATTTGGTGTTGTGGTGTTTCTTAGAACTTTATGAGGATTTCTCGTGGCGATATTCTTGCGATTTGACGCTTGTACCATACTCCTTGTTTGAAAATCTACGTTTCTTGCTTGATTGAGCGGCTTGGAAACGTTTGGGTGCACGGGAATCGTTTCCTTGGAACTCCTTAACTTTCTTGTGGTGATTTGTTTTGCTTGTTCTCGGTTCCGTCTTGGCATCGCTTGCGTTTCGAAGTGTTTTTCATGTTGCGGTTGTTGCATTTTTAAGGAAGTGCAGTGGTTTATCCGATTTGCGATGGTTGTTGTGTGTTCATGTGGGTGAATTTGTTTCCGGTTACGAATCTCTTTTGCCGTTGTTTGTTCGTTTTGCGGCATTGTTTTCAGTTGAGGATCCCTCTTTGGCATTTCTTGAGTTATAGATGTTTTTCAAGTAGCGGCGTGCCATTCTTCTGAGAGAGCTCGGTGGTATATTCGGTTTGAGATTGTCGTGGGGTGTTCGTTTTGCTGCATTGCTCACGGTTGTGAATTCACTCACATGGTTGGGTATCTCGGACGTTGTTCTCCTCATGATGTCGTATCTCGATTCTTTTACCTTGGAAATTTCGAGGACGAAATTTTTGTAAGGAGGGTAGTTTATCACACTCCGGAAATTATAATTAATTTCCATTCGTTTTAATAAATTAAAATTTTATTTGTCGTTGAGATCTCGGGATGTTTGGAAGCATATAGGATCGTCGTATATCATTTTGAGTAAGTCCGGGTGGGATGGAAGTCCCCGGCAGGAAGTTTGTCGATGGTTGGGTGTTCGGATAAGTCCTAAATCGCGTTTAAAATCCATCGTCCTGATTCGTTTGTCAAATCAGAATTTTTTATTCATAGAAGTCGTAGATAATTTAATTATGAATCCAACGCAACTTAAATCGTTCGATTCGGAGTTCAGACGAAGAAGATATCACATTTTCAAGTTTGCGATCTTTTGGTAGAACATCGCAGCAAATTTGGGCAAAGCTCTGGTCGGCCGTCCGGACGGCAAGGAGCCCCGTCCAGATGGGAATGCTGCTGTGTGCGATTTAAGTTCGGGAAAAACCTAATGTTTTGGGCACAACCTCCGAAATTCTTTCATCTCCACCCCTCTCCTCCACCTACTCTCCTCCCAAACACCCAAACCACATGGATTCAAGCCAAATCCTCTTCATCAACGTTGTTCTACACGTCTCCCTCTATGCAATGGTAGCCATGGATCGTTCGATTTTGGTAAGTTTGTCCCTCTCCCTAAAAACCTAGGTTTTGTACCTCTCTCTTCCTTTCATGGTTATGGGTTGCTCATTGATGACTTTGGTCTTTGTAAACATCGTAGAGCATTGCTAGGACTTCACGGTGGCAGGCTTGGTTCACACCGGCCATGGAGGTTTTCCGGTGAGTGTCACCGGAGCTCCGACCAAGGTAGAGTTTTCTATCCCTCTCATTTGTAATGTTGGAATCCTTAATTCCTCCTAAATTGTTTTATGAAAATCCGTCGATTAAGCATATTCACGAAATTAGTGTTAACGAGTCGTAGTTCGCATCAATTGGTCGGTTGTGGGTGTCGTCTAGGGTCTCTATGAAACTCCTAGAATATTAATTGTTCGATTCCGAGTTCAATTTTGAAAAGCACCAATTTGGTGAAAAATGTGTCGTCGTTTTATAAAACTCAAATTGGGGTAAATGGTTTGTAGTGGGATTCCTACGGGTGTCGGTGGGTTAAACATTCTCTTGACACGTTTTTGTAATGAATCGAAAAAAGATGGGTTTTGCGAACTAATTGAATTTTGGAAAGAAAAGGAATGTGTTGGAAATAATGCAGGAAAATCACATAATGGGTCTATATGGCGAATTAGAAGGCGTTGCCCTATTCGTACGGGAATAGTGAATGTGAATACTAAACTAAATGAAAGACCCTAAATAAATGTGATAACTTGAGTTGGCTTGATATTCGGGTAGCTGGGTTACCTTGAGTGGCTACTGTGAGCACTCACGACATTGCGCAATGGGGGGTTGTCCGACCCTTCCCGATGTGTTGGGGAATACGAGGATTTTATCGGTTAGTCTGTTGACGAGCGACTAGTGCGGGACAAGCCGAAACTCAAATAATGATTGATATTGCCCTTATCTATATAAGGGGCGGGAAATGAATAGAAACACTGAATAATGCAGGTTAATTGGTATACTAGAAACCAATTGTTTTGAAAGAAAGGAAATGGTCAATTTTGGAAAACGTAGGGTCACATTCAGTGTTTATAACTCTCTCGTGAGTCTTGTCTTACTTTTACCCTACTTTGAGTCGAATATGGAAATAAGGAACAAACTTACGGTTTTATATTATAATGAGATCCATTGCATATGTCACATTATATTCCTTACATTGTCATACACTTGCATCCCAATATTATAGACGTTAGGAGATAGATTATCTCTACCAGGCGGTTGTGCCTGACCCTCTACTTTTGTAGGACTTGCTCCTTGACTTGGAGTAGCTGCGGGATCCTTCACATGACTTGGAGCTTGACTGGGATGTAATTAGGTGGTTTGCCTTTCTTTTTCAGTACTGTACTTCTTTTCTTTCAGTTGGCCACCTTGTACGGGATTAATCTATAAAATCCTATTTTGGCCTTTTCTTTTAGTTGGGGCACTGTTGTACAGGGTTGTGTTATAAAACCCTATTCGCCTCTTTTAATTTGTATCAGAGTAGCGCAGGCATATTTTGTAATAAGTAGTGTAATGGACAGTGTGTGTATGGTAGATAGCACTTTGCTTACCAAGTTGGATACTCGTTGCCTACTTCTAACACTTCCCATTATTTAATTCAAAAAAAATATGTTCCAAAATTTGGGAGTGTTACATTCTAAACATCGAATAAGCTTCCTAAGGCCACGTCGTGGCCTTCCGCGAAGCCACGAACGTCAATAACGATCAATTAACGATTTAAGGACCTGCCGAACCACCTCGTTCTCATCTGAATCGTATGCCGAGGAAAGAATTTCAAGACCAAAAGGTCAAAACCAATTTAAAGCTTCTGAAATATATTTCAACACCAAAGAATTAAATTTACCAGATTATGGAAATTCAAATCGTGACATTTCATAGCCCTTAAAGAAATTTCATCCTCAAAATTGAGTAAGAAAGGAGAGGGGATGAAAACCAACCATCCGACTATCGAAATCGGAGAATTTTATTGCTCAACAAGTGAATTGAAACCGAAACCCGCCTCCACAACGGACTCCTCAAGGGTTAGATCACAACAAACATGGGAGCGAGCTCAACTAAAACGCATGGATTCAACACGGTTACTCGGATACTTGGTCAAGCCTAGTTTCATTCTTGCTTCAACGTCCAACGATTCATTCGCAATAGCACAACGCAAGGACATGCTTCACAACCCGCAGGCTCACAAACATGCTAAGAGGTAAGGGAAAGCTTCCCGATATGATACGGATACGTTGACACGAAATTGATTCCCTAGAGATACCAAAAGAAGGGAGGGTCCTACAAGTGACAACCTCCTCAAGAACCCAAAATTTGCGATCCTCTTATGACGGCTCTTACTCAAACAAAATATAGATGAATACATGCTATGAACGTCAACAGTCTCTTATCGATCTACAACTCACACATAGGCAATTCTCATGTTGTCATCCTTCACAAGCCGACAATCACACCACGAATACATCGATACATAAGGATACACCAAGGACAGACCGATACGCGATAAACACGCCGATATGCCAATACGGCACAAACACGCCGACACGGCTTCAAAGCCTCTAACACGAATGCTTGGTAAATTATAACTAGCGAGGTTACATCATCGTACCAACACCCACGAACTAACCAAAAATAAATACAACGCATGAATATGCTCCAAAATCCTCGAGCAAAAAAAATACACCACACCAAACACACACATCCTAGTGTGGTAACCATATGACCTTGGTGATTTGTTTTGAGATGCCCCGTCCGGTAGCTTTTCTCAAACCAATTCACCACGTCAAACGCGTATCACATAACCAAGAAAGTACTCACGCACCCACACACGCCAAAATATGCACGCGCCAAGCCCAACAACATGGCATAGCACCAAACTCATACCAAGTCTAGACCACAATATGCGCTCGTGCCCAACTTTCCCACGGTTAATCGAACACGCACTTCTTTGGTCCACGAACTTCTCTCCAACAATCAAGTAACGTCCAACGCATAATCATAGCAAAACATAACGGAAGTCTCTTATTTAACTAAAATTTCGCAACCGAAAAGGAAACACTCGTACTCTCATTTAGAATACCACGAAGATAGAGAGGCAATCAACCAAAAGCATAGTCCTTCGAACAAGGAAGAATTTCATCAAGAGGAACAATGAAAGGCGATCATCATGTGTCACCCAACTAGAGAGACGAAGTGACACATCGCGTCACATGGGTGATTCACAATGTGGAACACAACTCGAGTAGAACCTTACCAGGAAACCGAAAGGCTTTAAGACATGTATCATACGGAGTACAACCGAATTTGATGTCATAGAGAGGTCAACAATTCCTTCAACGAGTCATCAACAAGGTACAACAAACACTAGGTACAAAAGGACTCCGATTTAGTGCCAAAGATTATCAACCCATAGCCCACGTCCATTTGAACATGAGACTTCCCATATTGTCAAGATCCATAAACCTACGGTCGATGAAACACACGGTACAAAAGTATGTGTCAGATAAAACAACAAAGGGAGAAGTCGAAATCTCTTTCACCACTAGAGTTTCAACACCACATAGTGGATACACCACTTATGCTCAAAACACGACTGTCAAAGAGATGGTCCATCAAAGAGAAAGAAAAGAAACTCGCAATAAGGATCACACCGGCCAAAGCCAACACCAACCGAGTCAAAGAAAAGAGATTCCAATCGACAAAACACATAGGCGTCTATACAAGAACAGTCTACATCAGGGTCGGGATAGAACAATTGCACAAGGTGACACCAATCACTTGGAAGAATTTAACACTTACAACGGATTCACAAGGGCGAACTTCCAATCCACACCTATCCCGAAGGAAATACACGATGGTCTAACAAGTCGATAGGAGGTAAGGGACACACCGCTAGGACTCACAACAATGGACACGCAAGGCATCAAAAGTCCTACAACTCCTTACAAGCCAAAGATTGGCATCGAGAGTGTCACTTTCACCATTTTATTGGAGAAGATTTCAAACAACAGAATTCATTCGAAGCATTCAAGGTATGACTCGCAATCATCCAACTAACCCACAAAGGAAGCAACTAAAGTCATTCAACCAAGGAGACCCGAATAGGTACATGAAAGATAAACAACCTTCATGGAACACCCAGGCTTCCACATGAACAGTAAGCCCAAACAATGACAATCGGACATTGATGTCGAGCTTCTCATGACCAACCGGCCTCAAGCCAAGGCAAAGAAGGAATTCAAATAGGAAAAAGGTACGTCGTAGCCGAGCTTACACTCACGAACTAACCAACCATGGCACCACGAAGCCCACAAAATCCAAAACAGTTACAAATATCTCAATCTCGCGAAGAGATATGACCAATGGGTCATACCCCTTAAAAGAAGAATACTAGAAATCTCGGTAACGCCTCAAGATTTCTGCTAAAATAGAAGGGAGAAACGCAAACTTGGATGGACCATAAGGCCTATTTTACCAACCATTATACGAGTTTTCACACTCTAACATGGAAAGACAACCAAACAATGAGACTAAAAGGGCTCCAACGGGTACTACCCATAACCAAACAAACACCAAAGTTACCAAAGTCCTAACACAACATGCCAAGAAGACCCAAGTTGCGTCTTACTACAACAAGGCGAGGGATAACCACAACAATGGCCTCGAATACTTCCACAAATTTCATATTACCATACACCACAATCTCAACTCTAGCGAAACAGAGGAGCCTAAGACCAAACAATAACCACAAGAGATGCATCATGATCGCTAGGAACTAGGACACAAGGGTACACAACCGCCGCAAGGCAACTAGACTTGGCACAAGAGAACAATGCTCAACTTCCAAAAGGATGGAAAACTCAACATTCGTAAAAGGAGAAAGAACACACAGGATACCTCTAAGGCACAGATTCAAGGTGCAATAGTGTACAACAAGCACACAGACACGACCGAAGAATAATATAATGACCAAGAGAACCCATGGAGACTAAGTATCTCTCCACGTCTACAAGGTATTCGAACCGAAAGCTCTGATACTAAGTTTTTATGCCCCAGATTTTCAAACCATTTTTTTAAAACACAGTTTAAATAATAAACAAGGGGATACAACTACTTGCCATCCAAATACAGTCAGTTGAATTTCTCATTACATTACAGAGCAGCGTGAAGTACAAGTACTAGCCTACTACAACTGCTACAGTAAAAAGAAAGAACTACACGTACAAGAAAAGTAACTGAAACTGGAGTAGCAAAGCCCAAGAAAATTCAGCAGCTGACTCGAACTCCAAATCACCAAGTCTTCCTAGCCCTGCAACACAGAACTAGAAGAAGAGAAAAGGAGGGTCTGAGCGAACCACAGCTTAGTGACAAAACCACTAACTACTAACAAGCATGCATATGCGGTGCGTGACTACGTATCCACAAGCAAACATACAATAACAGTAAAGAACACAAAGTGCACATGACGTAAACCTAACTCAAAGCAATGGTGGACATAGACGTATCGCCAACAAAGTGTGTAACCAAATCCTCAAAACTGAGTAAGTGCAAAGAGTAAGGCATCCTAGGTCCACCCGAAGTAACTCTAACACAACTCAACCAACCTTACCACTAAGGTAACACAACTCTAAGGATCTACTAAGGATCCCAAACCAAGCAATGCTAAGACATCCAACAACAACACACTTCACGAACTTCACTAACTACCAGCCAAGCGAAGAAATCTTTCCGAAAGGCTAGCACATGACTAGCAACCAACTCAAGTCACGACGAAGTTCAAACGGGCACGAGAAGAACAAGCAGCTTCCACAGAGCGTGTGGTTGCCACGAAAACAACAACTCCAACTTTAATTTGCAAAGTCTTCATCGAATCTCGAATGATCTTACCGACTACAATTCATCACGAAGTCACGTCCAAGCAAAAGGGATACACTACCGTCGCGCTTACACTCACGTGTTAACGAACAAAGATGTTAGGACATCTCACTTTATCGGTAAACGCAGGTAACTCAACCTCCTTAAAAGAGGGAAACCAGGAAAATTCACGACTACGCCTTAGAGATATCGCTAAAATTATGGAACAAAGGCGAATACCTACAGACCAACAAGCTAATCCTACCACAATTTCTCGGAATCTGCATCACGAAACTACGATGATCATGCCATCTACTCTCAAGGGGCTCAACGAAGTACTAAGAATCATCGACTAGTGCCAAAACTTCTCAAGATAGTTCTACTACGTCATCATAAGATCGAGATTCTTTACTACATAGCGACAAGGTAACAGAAATCACCACAATCACCTCAAAAAATTTCAAAGGGTTTCAACCTATTACAGATACCTACTCGACTCTAGCAATCCTAGAGGAGACCACAGTTGCACGAAAACTACCAAAGGATGCATAGAAGATACCAAAGGTAGGGATACTGAGATACCCAACAACTACAAGGCAATTGAACTTGCCATAAGGATCAACACTCGACTTCCCAAGGATAGAGAAACTCAACATCCGCGGAAGGAGACAGAACGAACAGAGTATCGACAAGAAGCGGAACCAAGAGGCAAGAGTGCATCACAAGCACCCAAGCACGATGAAAGAACAATGTAATGACCAAGAAAACCCATGGAGACTAGGTGTCTCCCCACGGTTCCAAGGTATTCGAACCGAAAGCTCTGATACCAAGTTGTCACGCCCAGGATTTTCAAACCATTTTTTTTAAAACAATTTAAATAACAGTAGGGAAAACATCACTTGTAGTATCTACACATTCCATTCTGTTCTCATTACATTTTCAGATACAAATGATACAATATGATTAGAAAAGCGGAAGCTAAAACAAATGCCAAACGGCTACAACTGTACTAAATAGAAAGGAGAGAGTGAGGGTACATCCCACCCTCGGGAGTCAACAAAAGCACCAAGAAATACCTGCTGCAACAATCCCTGAAAACTAGGAAGCTGACGAAGCTCCAAGCTCAACAAGATCCAAAAGTCCCTGCAACTACCTGTAGGGGGAACCACAAAGGTTTGAGCATACCACGGCTCAGTAGATAAACTCCGGACCACTACCAAACATGCACGGGTGGTGCATGCCTAGGATGGGTCAGCACAAGTAGGAAAGCTATAAAGGAAAGCAGTAGTAGTGGCAACAACGACAGTAGTAAAGTAGAGAGAGAAGTACAAACAGTAAAGTAGTAAAGTGAGTGTGAACCAAACTGTAAAGGTAACCAGGCTACGAGTACGCCTACTAATCTCCTCAAAGGTAAGAGAGGTAACCGTATCAAGCCCAAAGGCTAATCCAACTCAATCTCAAGTCGTCAATCTCAAGTCGTCATAACTAACTCTCTACTAAAAACAAGAGGTCCACCGCCAAGGCACAAATGAAACGTAAAGGGATCAAGGTATGTCATCGACAAACGTGTCAAAACCCAAACCGTAACCTCAAATGGATACCAAAGGCATAACCCCCAAGTCCAACTGAAACGACCTCAAATCTCGACTCATCCACCCTTATCACTAAAATCCAACAACACTAAGGATCTACTCAAGATGTGTAAACATAGTACAAGGGACAACAAGGAAGGGTGTCCACAAAATCTATCGAAAGTATTCCAAGGATCACACGCTATCAAGTACCCAGGGGATTCTATTACAAGTTTATCCCAATATGACTTAGATCATCATTCTTATCTTTACTCCACTTCCTTTCCAAAGTGTCATATGTTTGAGTTATCATTTGGTTTATTGATCGCATCATGACAAGTGCGCCGGATTCCAATACAAGCATATCCCATAAGTGTTTTATTGTTAATTTCGATAAATCCCGGGATCCCTAAAAATCAAGTCCATCCCGTATTTATCCATAGCTTGCTAAGGTGGTATGAATCTCGGAATCCCTACAAATCAAGTCCATTCTGTATTCATCCAAGTATCGCTGTAACGTTGATAGGGCAAGGTTGGTCTAGTAGCTCGTCAACACACTAGCCAAACCTAATCCGTCTTCCCCAAAGGCCGTTGGGAGGGCTCACGTAGCCCCATTTGTGCACAAAGTCGTGGATGGAGCGACCATCCTGGGAATCCCTAAAACTCAAGTCCATTCCCGCATAAGAACATAGCAATCCCATATTGTTGTTACAAATATTATCATGGGAGTCTCTAAAAATCAAGTCCACTCCCGCATAAACGTCGCAAAGTTTACTATGCCGAGAATCCCTAAAAATCAAGTCCATTCTCGCATAGAAACTAGTTCGTGTTCTCGTTGGCCATCAGTCACATTCTTAAGTCATCGTTCCCATTATCATTTCATAAGTCACATGTGATGGATTCAAGGTTCAGTACGAGTATCCCTCGTGGGGCACATCCTCAATATTGAGAGTTTATTTGATGTTTTAGACAGATTGTCGTTTTCCCACCGTTCAACACCGACCTTGACCACGTCAAGGAGGACTAACCACAATGTCCTCTTTTCCAAGTTGATCATCAAACTCAATGTCAATGCCAACAAACCCAAGTAGTATCAATGGGGGAGTTTATGCCTCTAACCTTGGCGACGCCAAGGGAGGTCCACACAATCAAGTGAAGTCGCCACAATTTCAGTTAAGGTCTACCTAAAAAGGTCCTTATTCGTTAATTTGTGATACTCAATCCATCGCGACTCAACCCAAGTCCTACGGCTTATTCAACGAGGCCAAATTCTCTCAAAGACCTATTTGTGATTCGCTAAGTCATTTTGTCAAACATATGGCGCCTAGGAATTTATGGGTGACCAACTACTCGCATATTTATGATTTAACGATTGTGACGCCAACCCAAATTCGAATGATTTTACCGTAGAATTTCCAACCTAAACCCAAAAATTACACGATCACAATTATAAGGGAATCTAAGTAAGAACACGGGAATCACACACACACGCGCACACATTTGATAGGAATCAAGAATCCACCTACCGGAGCAATCGCCGGAGTAGTCGCCGGAAAGTCACCGGAAAATGTTGCCGCAAACCAATACCGACATTGCGTAGATCTCTTCGCCCTCTACAACGTTTCTCAAAACCGCACCTCCATAGCTCCTCCCCGGAAAATCGCCGGAGTTCCAAAAGTCGCCGGATGAAGAAGCCAAGTGGGTTGCCGGAAAGCTCTCGCCAAGGGGAGCAATGTTTCTCCTTGGAAAAACTCCATTGCTCAACTTTGGAGGACGCCCAAAAATCTAGACTTCGGTGGATGAAGAAAAAGTTGGGCTTAATGGAGAGCTATTGAGTAGAGGAGCAATCTTTGTTCTTGGAATTTTTCCATTGGAGCCATAGAGAGAGGAGATATGTAGGAGAGAGGGGAGAGACTCCATTGATGGAGGTAGAGAGAGAATCGGCTGAGAGAGAGAGAGTGTGATAGGGTTTGGGAATGATATGGTCTCATTCAGGGGCATGGGTATATATATTTGGACCCTTATTGGACAAAAATACCCTTAATTTCTCTTCTCAACAAAGCTGCCCGAAGGCATTATTTCGAAATACAGTGCCCCATCATATCGAAATGATGTCTCTCGGACCACTCTCTGATCAAAACTAACACAACAACATATCGAAATAAGGGGGAAAGGCATTTCGATATATAAGGAGGGCACCCATTTCGAAATGCAATAAGAAGCACATATCGAAATATGTGTGAAGGAAAATTGATCCGAGGACACTTCATATCGAAATGAAGGGAGGAAGGAGGCTTCTATATATCAAAATATAGACTCAAAAGGGGCATCCAGGACCTTATATCGAAATAGAATTGAGATGAAGAACCAACACATATCGAAATGTACATCATCTCGATATGAAAAAACTGTCAGACCTCATTTCAATATACATACTCATTGTATATCGAAATGGGTATGAATGTGAACCGAGCAGAAGACATTTCATATCGAAATGTATACTCTACATTTCGAAATATAAGGGAAAACATAAGAAAGATTTTGGAATGTTTTGGCCATAACTTTCTCGTCCGAACTCTGATTGAGACGATTCAAGTTGCGTTGGATTCGTAATCAAATCTTCTACCACATTCTAGGGTCAACCACCTCAAAATCTTGACAACATTTTGAGATCAATCTAAATCAAGATTTTAAATTCAATTTAAGGCACAAATTAAATTCCGGAAATATTTATAAAAATACGAGTCATTACAAGTTGGTCCCTGAGTTTTAAATCAGCGAGGTTGTTTCGGGGTTTAAGATGAGAATTTATGGGAAATGTATTTAAGCCTAAGAACAACATTTAAAATGATTATTTAGGACCGATTACATAAAAAATTAGGAGTGTTGGATCGTTAAAATACTTATACTTGTTGGAACCTAAGTTCCATGGCCAAAATAAAGAGAATAAAGTGTTGATAAATTTAATAAATTAAAAGAGCATAAACATGCATATTTCAATATCGGTATTCTTATGTAGTCATGTTTGGGAATTTGCTAGGTATTGAGAGGTCGTCTTCATCCACGTCTCAGTGAAAGGACAAAAAGATTTTGTAGGGAGTTTCTTCTGTCAGGTGAGTACTTTATAGAAATACTTAATTTAGAGCAGTTTAGTATTTTTTATATTAAAACATGTGTTTTGAAAGTATTTGGGGAAAAAAAGGAAAACCTACGGATCACGAGGTTTCAGAAAATAGAAGGAAAAGGGATTTTTGAAATACAAATGTGTATTTTATAAAGAGAATAAAGAAAGGGTTTTTAAAAAAGAGAGGGAGTTTTTAATGGAAAATATTAGGAATATTAATAAAGAAGGATTTCCATTTAAAACAAATCTTGAAACATTCCTGAATAGACTTGCCATAGTATACGGGGTACTATTGGATAATATGCATAGGGGTGCAATGCACAGGGATGCAATACACATGGGTGCAATATATATATATATATATA
>NMUG010000316.1:0-23772 GCA_002855965.1 Monotropa hypopitys
AGAGTGGGCTTACCAATACACAATACTTGGCGTAGCCTGTAGGAGAAATGGCGCCCGGCGACATGGCACGGGAAGCTACTGGTCGGAGGGAGCACTGCGGCGAGCACTGCGGCGAAGGAGCACAGCGGAGAGGAAGGCTCAGCCTGTGGTGTTGTTGTGAAGAATAGGGCGACGGGAAATCAAGAAGCGGGAAAAATGGACCATCGTCCAGCTACGGCAAGCATAGGCGAACATCACGTCCCCATGGCGAGCGGCAGCCAGCGATGGCTGCAGAGAGGGTCGACCAAGGTGAGGCGAAGGACTGAGGTGAAGAACGGGAGGAGAGACGCGGCTGGAGGGTTGATCGGTAGAGGGAGAAAGGTTCGGCAGAGGCTGATGCGGGAGGAGTCGCAGGAGTGAGTTACGGGACCTGCTCTGATACCATGTGGAATTGATTAGGGTAAAAAGTGTGTGAGTAAAGGCTCACACTCCCCTTTTATATTAATGATACATGGATAATTACAATCAGGTCCCTCATAGTAGGGAAGAACACACAACGGACATTTAAAAAGGATAAAACAACACAATACAATATTCCTAGAGATATTCTAACAAGAGACTCCCTTGGTTGCTGTGTAGACGGAGCAAACAATAGAGAAGAACGGTCTGATGAGACGGTTGGCATCATAGCAGAACGACGGCTTTCCTCATTTTGAACATATGCAAAGGCCTCCTGAAGGCTAGGAAGAGTGTCCATACCCAAAATGCGACTTCGTACAGGATCAAATTCTACATTGAGGCCTTCAAGGAATTTGAAGACCCTTTCTTTTTCAATGAATTTCTTGTAGCCGATAGAGTCCGTCGTACAGACAGGCCTGTAATCCTGGAGATGCCTGTGAAAAATTACCCTTTCTGGAATAAGTAGCGGCAACCGCCTCCCAGATATCATTTGTCGTTGCCATAGACAGGTAGTTTTCCCCTATATCCAGAATCATGGAGTGGATTAGCAAACCCATAATCAGGGAGTTGTTAATCTCCCATTGGTCATATTCGGGATCAGTGATACTTGGCTCTTGGATCCTCCCATCCACATAACCCATTTTTCCTTTACTCTTCAAGAAGATGGTCAAACTTTGCGACCAAGCGAGATAGTTTTGACCATTAAACAAGGAAGTAGTGATTTTAATGCTCGGATTGGATGGTTAGAGTTGTATGTTGGCAATGCCAGGCAAGAGACTAGTGGTGGATTCACTAGTAAATTCAGCCATCACACACAGATGGACCCAACAACAATCAGCAACCACAGGTATGAAGGTATGAAGGAGGTAAGGTCACAAGTAGAAGCACTGTGAGGCTTATATGGCCATAATCAGATTTTTTTTCACAAAACAGATCTGATTCCCTCAACAAGGGAGAAGAGCAAGATGACCAAAGTGGAGCGGCGGCAGCAGAAGGCGCGGCAGAAGGTGGAGCGGCGGCATAGCGGCGGCACAGGTGGTACGGCGGCAGGAGGAGGCGCGGCACAGGTGGTGAGGCGGCAGCAGGAGGCGTGGCACGGCGGGACCGCCGCCTATACGACCATGGTGTCAGCCAGCGGAGGTTGGCGCTGGCTACGCCGGAACGAGCAGGCATTGAGACGGATTAGGGTTACAGGAGAGTAGGTGTCGGAGGGAGAGCAGGTGTCTGCAGAAAAGATGGAGGCGGCGGCGGCGGCGGTGGAAGGAGAGCAGGCGTCGTCAGCAGCGGCGGCAGATGGATTAGGGTTACGGCATCTCTTGCTCTGATACCATGAACATTTCTATTGAGCCGAAAAATATTAGTCGGGAGCAAAAATTAGGGTTATGAGATAAGACTCATCCCCTTTTATATTAACTAAAGGGAAATTACATCAGGGAACCCTATAAATAGGGTTATTACACACCAGTACCAAACACAAAGAAATACAACCAATTAACACTACTCTAAAATTTTATTCTAACACATATTTGGGAATTTAAAAGGTCATACCGAATGCACAAAGCTCTAGCTTATAACAGGAAGTAGGTAAGCTCTTAGCCCATACTTTGTGCATAGGTTGATACTCATTGCTTGAATCTATGCCCCCACAACTTCATTGTCAATCCACAATGATTTTCTTACATTGACTTTACGTGAATTTGTTGAAAGTGTAATATGCATTGTTCTAAAAGGTTCTTCCTGGAGCCGCCTAGTGTCACGGCTCAAGACTTCTTTCTTGTGCTCCGTATTGGCAGACCGTGACACTAGGCCCCGCCTAGGTGCTAGACGGTAGTGGTCCGCCTAGGTGTCGCCTAGGCGCTAGGCAATAGTGATCCATCGCGACTAAGAATGAATATGATATATTTTGATAATCAAATCAAATCAAACAGAACCTTAAATCTCAAATATTATATATTTGATGTTATAAAAAAAACTTGCATAATTTCTTGTTGTGTTAAGTAAATATTAATTCTCTTAATAAATCAATAAATAAGTAAATAAAAACCCGACTAGACCCCTCGTTGTTAGTCCCCCCTCGACTGTTCGCCTTGCGACTAGCGCCTTATAGAACATCCCATTATAGATCTAAAATTGTTCATTGGGGTGGTGAGACAAACATGAGAGTCATAGTGTAGAGAGATGAAAAGAGCAGGTAATGATATGTTACACTGCATCCTTTAACTAAACGCCGTTGAATTCTTTTTCAAAGGAAGGAAACTTGGACAGTAGATGGAGAGGCATGAGAATGGACAATGAGAGAGGAGAAGGCGAAGTGAACAGTTATGTTCAACTAACCGCCATTTTACTCTTTTCACAGAAGGATGATTTGGTACACAAGGCTTGGTTTGGTTTTATTTGGTTTGGTAATAATTTGGAAACTTATAAACGTAGAGACCAAACTGAGTTCGTCAACAAATACTAAGACTGTATATGATAATATTCAACAGATGTGAAGTCTTACATGAGATATGCTTCCATGTATGGCAGCTCTCTCCCTTAGTAAGTGCATTCTTGGTGACATACTCCCAGAGGCCTGCACTACACAATAGGTATTATCTTTAATAAAGTACAGAAAAGGAGTAGACATATGAAGTATTTCTTCAATGTTTCTCACCTTGTACTCGCTGATATCATCTCTGACAGAAGTGAGAAGCTCCGCATGTTCTTTCATCGAGCTTATGTTTCCCTTTATTCGCCTAAATTCCTATAAGAAGCACATCACATTCAATCAAGGGCCAGAAGGCATAACGTAACTCCTGAACCAAGGACAATACAGTGCCGAACAAGAAGGTTCTCAAATAAGCACAATCAGTAATCCTTCCAAGAAAATGCACAGAGATACAACTAGCGAGATATGTTCTGAACACAGCTAAATAAAATGTCGCTCATACTGCATACGTGAGAAGAACTAATGCAGCAAGAAAAACTCGTGTAAGATCCAAAGCTCGATTTGAACTTCAAAGTAAAAGCTAACATTAAGATACTTTGCAAATTTTTAGGCATCCGTGCAAATCAAGTATCAGCCTAGATATACTGTGAGCCCTCTTAAAGGGGAAGGATAAGGTATCTCCCCCATGACGGTGTCTACAAAATTAGAAGACACCAAAACAGCACCTCATACTTCATGTAATGTCGAATATTCACTTCTCCTGATTCAAAACGGTATCAAACCCAGCCCTATTAAAAGATTTCATTTACGAATCTGAATATTTTGTGTACTCTACAGTTGTTGACATAAGCTACAGTGCATCAATGAGTAAGTAAAGTAAATCTGATCCATTGGCATATCAGGGAGATAAACAAGAGATTCATGCTCTCCAAACCTTTTAACAAATGCAGCAGGTTAGCTTATATGCTGTCACCGATCAGAAATAATTTGGAAACTCAACACGCTTACACAAGTTCAACAAATAAAATGTAAAAACAACAGTTCTCCTCAGTGGAATGGGAAATAGAAACTGATAATATTGACCATTGCAGGAATTTTTAGTGCATTGCTGATTTTACTATTTACTCCTTATGGGATCTAACTAGCAACACAACTATAACAAATGGGAGATGGCTCCATAGCCGTAGTGACACCACCCTTTCATCAAAAGAAAAATAACAATATTCTAACGATACTTCCCCACAAGAAACTGGAAATCTGGTGGAATAATGTGAATCGCCCTTCTCAATGTTCTAAAAATTCGGCCTAGGACAACCACGGGTGTATCCGAGATGGTAGCAGGGCGTGGCTGAGTAAATCGGCCTTGCTTAGGTCCTGGGCTCAAATCCTGGCGTAGACCAGAGATCACCCTTTGTGTACCTAAGTACACAGGCAAGGCCACGTACCTAGGGACCGCTTGGAAGGCCCGGATTTACTCCCTCACGTGCTTGTGGGTGCCGGCAGTGAAGGAGGCCCCTTATGGTGTGGGGTACACCATTTTTTTAAAAATTTGGCCTAGGCGGCGCCTAGGCTCTGAGTGGTGCCTAGATGTTAAGTTTCGCACAAACCAAACCAAACCAAACCGAGCCATATATCACAATCAAATGGGGTCGGCTACATGGATCTTGTTTTTCCATTGAGCTCTATTGAAGGCAAAATGTTTACTTAAATTGAGAAGATTCATATCCTTTCGTATAATAGCATCTAAAGTCAATTTGTGTCTCTCTCTTCCCCTAACATTTTTATCAACTACTATCTTGTCAACCTTTCTTATTATTGCATCTATAGGTCTACAATAAATGTGTCCAAACAATTTTAATCTATTTTCTCTCAGTTGTCATCTATAGGTACAACACCTACTCTATCCCAAATGATTTTATTTTTAATTCTATCTTTTCTAGTCTCATCTCAATATTCTCATTTCAGTTACACTCATCTTACTCACTTGTTTTTTAATAGGCCAATATTTTATCACATATAACATTGTTGGTCTTATATAAGTTTTAGAGAATTTTCCTTTTAGTTTATAGGAACCACTCGATCACATAAACCCCCAGAAGCACCCCTCCACTTGAGTAATCCATCTTGGATCCTACGAGACACGTCGTTCGTAATCTCTCCATCTTTACTAATAACCAAACCTACCTAAATACCTAAAATGCTCGCTTTTTGGTATCTACAAATCATGAATTTTCACTTCTTCTCCCTGAGCACTTCTATCATCACTGAACCTACACTTCATATACAAAGTTTTACCCCTACTTATTCTAAATCCTTTTCACTATAATGTTTCCCTCCAAATTTCTAATTTAGATATCTCTTGCAGTTTCGTCCACTAAGACAATATCATCAGCAAACCACATGCACCACGAAATATCATCCTGAACATGTCTAGTCAACTCATCCATAACTAGTGCAAAAGGTAAGGGTTTAAAGCTGACCCTTGGTGTAAACATACTGTGATTGGGAATTCACACATAACCCTCGATAGTGATCTACTAGTAGTGACGGCACCCTCATACATGTCTCTAATAACATCAATATATCCTTTCGTTAATTCTTCTCTCTCAAAAACCCACCATATAATATCCTGAGGCACTCAATCATATGGAGATCCTTCTTTGCCCTATACTTACCGATCTCAAGTGATGTTCAATAACTCTTTCCCACAAATTCATAGTGTGACTCATCAACTTAATATCTTTATAGTTGTTGCAGCTTTGAATATCCCTTTTATTCTTGTATATGGGTACTAAGGTGCTCCTCTTCCATTCGTCAGGCATCTTCCTAGTCAAAATAATCTTATTAAACAACATTGTTAACCAAGACACCCCCACTTCACCTAGACTTTCACACACTCCGATCGGAATATCATCCGGTCCCATGGCCTTACCCGATTTAATCCTCTCCAAAGCATTGGCCACTTCTGACTTTTGAATTCTACGATAGAACTCGTATTCTAAACTCTCGCTAGGGTCACCCAATACCTCCCCGCTAACGTCTTCCAAGTGCTTCTCATTCAACATCTACTCGAAATATGTTTTCCATCGATCCTTGATCTCCTCATCTTTCACCAAAACTCTAGAATCCTCGCCTTTTATACACTTAACTTGACAGAAATCTTTGACAGAAATCTCTAGTTTTCCTTTCTATCATCTTGGCGAGTTTATAAATACTCCTCTCCATTTTTACTATCCCATTTATCATAGAAATCATCATAAGATTTCATCTTAGCCTCTCTCACTAATGGCTTTCGTAGCCTTCATGGCAGCCTGTTTATAGCTCCTACAATTATCTTGTTCTGATCCTTTTGCCACTTTTTAAAGCATTCGTTCTTTGCTTTCACTATGGCTTGAACCTCGATATTCCACCACCATGTGTCTTTAGATATAAGCTCTTTCCTCTTCGACTCTCTAAGAACTTCTTTTGATACTCTTCTAATAGTGTAAGTCATTGTATTCCACATCCTATCACTCTCGTCTTCTAAGTCCCACCGAGCTTCTTGACACATATTGGCCTTGAGCATCTCTAGTTTCTCCCCTCTTAGAGACCACCATCTAGTTCGTGGGTCTCGATGCTCCGTCCTTGGCATATATTGCCCTTTCAAAAAAATATCCAACACCATAAGTCTATGTTGTGATACTAGGCATTGTCCAAGGATAATCTTACAATTCTTACATAACAAACAATCTACAACTCTAACAAGGAAATGGTCTGTTTGACTTCTATTAGATTCGCTCTTAAAACTAACAAGATGGGTGGTCCACCCACTGTGTGGGTGGGCATGGAGTTGATGGTTGGCGGGTGTCAATTGAGGGTTGATGTAGTTAGGTAATTTTATTAGGGGTATATTAGGTAAAAGTAAAGAGTTTCAGCTAATGTGTAGGTAAATTGTAATTAGTTAATTTTTTAGGGGTATTTTAAAAAAAGGAAAGATCTTTTTGGTGTGAGCCCAAAGTGGTGCTCTCTCTTTATATATTGTATAGATAAGGTGTTCCTCTCTTTTTGAAGAAAGTGCTCATCATTATAAGATCAATAAATACGGTGAAATCGAAGATATTTCTATCAGCTTCATTTTGGTCACCAAATTCAAAACCACAATGAATTTCTCATACCCTTGCTTAGTATCCCCCATATGACCACTGAAATCGCCTCTTATAAATAGAACCACTTCGTCCATTTGATTCCAAAATTGCTCTTTCGTAAAATCATCCAAACCTACTCGAGGGGCATATACGTTAATAACATTGACTGTACTATCTCCAATCACAAGTTTAACCAAAATAATCATATCTTCTTTCCTAGTAACTATAACTACAAAATCCTTAAGGTGTTTGGCTACTATGACACCTACTCCATTTCTATGTCTATCATTTCCAATAAAGTAGATCTTATACCTTGTGTCCTCTATCTCTTTAGCTTTCTCCCCCACCCACTTAGTCTTTTGTAAACAAATTATACTAACATTCCTCCTAATCATAGCATCAACTAGTTCCATGGTCTTACCTGATAACGTCCCTATGGTCCAAGTTGCTAACCTAACCCTAAGGTCTTGGGCTAACTTCTTTACCCGTACTCGTACAGGTAAATGCGGGAACCCTTGCTCACTTATCACCACACCCAGGCATCAATGTGGTGCCCTTGCTCACTTACCTGCGCTCATCCATGTTTGATAATTTAACCAAGGTTGTTGGTAATTATCCGCGTGTAATCATGTTAGTTCAGATTTGGAAAAATTTTATATCGGTGTGTTTCCTAGTTGGGAGAGTTCCAATAGGAAAGGGGATATTTTTGGAGTGGTTAATAAGGCATTGGAATGCTCAAGAATGATCAAGAGGAAGGTTTCGCGAAAAGAAATTCGTGCAAGACAAAATTCGATCGGACGGCTCCGCCTGTGGGGCACCAGCAGGTCGCGCTAGCGACATGCCACACCTGAGGCGCGAGGAGGCTAAGGTTTTATGGTATGTGTAAGTTCACAACCAGAGTGGAAAACTTTGTGTGATTATTTAGCTAGGTGATAAGAGTCAGCATTCTAACTTAGAGATATAATTAGCAAGGGTTGGTGAAAGAAAAAAGAAAAAGACAAAAAAATATATTGTGAGAGCGAAAGAGAGAATTATATTGATGAGCGAAAACATTGGATCTTTATATTCTTTATCTCGTTATACTCAAATAATATATTGGATTTTCTCTTGTTTGTGGATGTAGGCAGACAGATGGGTTGAACCACGTATCTCTTGATGTTTTTTATCCATCTTGTTTCCTTATGCTTGCTTAATCTCGTGATCGTAATTTTCTATTGCAGGTAGGGCATTGTGTGGATCAAAATCCCAACACTAACCGTGTCACGCCCCTTCCCGAATAACAACTATTAAATGTAGATACTACCCGAGCTGGCTATGACTAAGTCTTTTTACTTGTCCTTAATCATTCTTAAGGATCTCACTACCTATGAGTTTACTAAAATTTCACACACTACAAATTTTTTTTTTCATAAAAGAAGATGATTTTAAAAGTCTTCTAGATACGTCTCTATAACAACTATTTTTCCTATTCACATTATAATTTCTTTGCTTTCTTTATTAAGTTACAACTATCAAAAAGAAATTTCCTCTACCACACCTGGTGTAATTAGAACCTCCTAGCCAGTAGTAGACGTCCTAAGCCCTGCCAAAATATTGGAATCCAAAGACGGGTTCCAGGAGTGAATAAGATACAAGACATAATGGATAAATGGCATGGAAATAAAAATGTAATAGCAAGAGAACCACAATGATACAAATAAAATCTAATCATTTTATCAACCAAAAATGTACAACAATCATCATACAAGTGAGGAACCGAACAACATATCAATAGGAACATTTTACTACACCACATATGCTATCTCAACATACTTCACCTTTTTATTGCATGCTTTAATAATGCAATGCATGAAAATGCACAAAGAACAAAGCTTAGAAAGGCTTTTCGTAACACGGCAAATTTATGTCAAATGTGTTACTTGGTACTATCACCCAGTACACATACAAGCATGAAGTTTAAAAATGGCATTTAAGCCTGGATACCATCACCAAGTATACACACAAGCGTGAAGCTTAAAAATGCAATTATTTGCAATGCACGGCATTTGTTTTGATGCATATTACTTCCACCACTTATAATTGTTCATGCTTAAATGATGCATGAATACAATCTAGGTTCAATTAACCCTTCAATATGATACATAAAGTTAAACATGGAAGGTATCAGCTTTACTCAACAACCACGCCAGTAACCAACATAATATAATAAGGTCACACCAATAACATAGACATAATTGTCCATTAACAACAGCAATGAGTATTATATATCAATGTACTTGGAATAGAATCAATGGAATCTTGACACCACAGCTCAATGAAAGGAATTCATACATCAACAATTTGATACATAGGTAAATGCAAAGGATGTATCATTAAACCTCAACAACTACACTATCAAGGTCATATCAACGTGAGTTTGAACTACATTAAGTGGAATCCCAACCAAGTTTAATTAACATAATTAGAACTTGGGAATAATATACAAGTATCTGATTCGCTCACCTGAATTTTTGCATTTGTTGATAAGATTACTTCTTTGGCACTTTCGGTGTGCCGGTATCAACCCCTGAAACAAGGTTTTATAACCATATTTAATAAGATAATATGGTTATTGAAGCTTTCACTAATAACCTACACTCATTATAAACTTCTTTACCCTTTTTTGATCTTCTTAATTTCATTTAGAATGTCAGGTTATGCCCTAACCTTGCTTAACCAGTTTACATTAAGTTCCAGATGATCACCTTGGTTTAACTCTTGGTTTTCGCAAATTCAGGTTGATTTCCTGGAAACCTAGTAAGTTCTATACATGCTTTTCCGGTAATTGATTGACACGTTCATTTCCGGAAATTCATGTTTCTGCAACTTCTCAGGTAAATGACGCATCCCCTTTTTCCAATAATGCATAACCCATTTTCCGGAAACACACCTCTTTGTCTCTTAATCCAACTCCTGACCTATCCAATTTCCGGAAATTCCAACCTCTACTTCCAGAAATGGAAGCTTCTGTAATTCCCTGCAACTAATTGTTGTACTCTTATTTCCGATAATGTGGACCCTCTTTTCCGATAATGCACTATTTAATTCCTAGCCCATCTTTTAAACATCCCAATTTTCTAGAAAAACATACTCCTATTTCCGGTAAAAGAGAATCTCATGTATCTCCCCTCCATTTTGTCATTTTCCCATCTATTTCCTCTTCTTTCTTCTTCCGGAAATTCCCATTTCCTTTACCAGTAATGGTTCAACTTCCTCTAATTTTTGTACTTCTTCTTCATCTCTCTAATTCATTGTTCATTAGCTCCAAAACAGAGAACAAACTCTCAACCTCTATTCTTTCCTTAATCCCTCTAATTCACCAACAACCAATTAAGAATCTAACCTCTTAAACATATAGTTCCATTCTTCTTTCACCAACTATTTAAAAACTCGAGATTTTAGATTTATCAATAATTCACCCAACCAACTTAACTTCTATATATACAATTTCTATCAAAATTTTAAAATTCTAAAATAACACAATTAATTCTAAGTCAGTCTATCACTCGGGATTTTCACATTACACTTGATGAAAATTCCAAAATCTCAAGAAGATCCCTCAAATCATTAGTTTCCACCAATCATTACTAATTTATGGGTTTATCAAAAGGATTGAATTGCTAAATCCCTTAAACCAATCCCAAAATTTAATTCAATTATTCATAGATCAAATCTTATCACAAAAAATTTTAAACCCAGTTAGAAATTGATTTTTTTATAGTAAATAACTTCTAGAAATTGTCGAGATTCCAAAGGTTTACCTTATCAATCTTCAATTGAAGTTTTGAAATTCTTCAACTCCAATCTTGTGAATTCTTCATCCGCCGAAAGTCTTTCCTCCACTCCCTCTCTCTCATTCGATTCTATTTCTTAATTTCCACTCATACGGATTCCACCGTTTAGTTCACATTAATTAACCGACTTAGAAATTTGTTTGTATTCCAATTTCTTGACACGTAGTCCACAATTCCGTATACTGTCAATCTAATTTAATTCTTTGTCTAAAACCATTAATGACCGATTCCCAGTCAAATCCATTCTTGTCTCCTACCCTAATTTGAACTGTTCCAATCTCAACTCATATTTCTGGAAATAAACTCCTCAATTTTCGGTAATTGAAGCCTCCCTTTGTTTTTTCCTGGAAGCCAATCTCTTCTTTCATTGTATTTCCAGAACAAGTCCCATTTGCCCTTTACGGTTCTTCCGATAAACCATTCCGCTTCCCTTACCACATTTCCAAAAGTACAAGTCTTATGGCTTATTCGAAATTTCTGGAAATTCATTCTCTCTCTCTCCATTTTCGGAAACCAATTCCTATGACTTTCTACATTTCCGAAAGTACAAGCCCCGTGGCGTTTCCTAATTTCCGAAAATTTAACCTTTCTTGTCTCACCTTTTCCCGAAAATTCACTTCATTTCCTCCTTTCTTCTTTCTTTTTCGGACCTGATTTCCTTTTCCGGTAATACAATTGTAATTCCAGTTTAAACTCGTATCCTCTTGACTGAATTCCAGTATGCTTCTATTCCACTTCTTTGCTATATTTCTTCAACCTATTTCCAGTAATTGGATGGTTGCTTCAGTCATTTTCCTGAGGTTTCCATCCTCTTTGATTCAACTTGGTTTGAAATTTTTCTAACTCATTTTCATTCTAAATTCCATTATGGACCATTTTAGATTACTTAAACATTAACACCATTCACTAGGCAATTATTCAACTTAATTGCCATCTACATCTTTTATTTATTCATAGAATTACTTAAAATTAACATTTTTCTAGGATGGGTATTACAATCCTCCCCGCCTTAGAAAATTTCGTCCTCGAAATTAAAAAATGTCTGAATTGAAGAGAGATCATATACATCCCTCAATCTTCCAAATGATTCCTTCTACGAACTATTCTTGCTAGAGCACAATAACCATTGACATTTTCTTGGTTATTCAACACATAATAAGTTGGGCCCTATCTTACGATACGTGGAATCTATCTGATATGTACTTTCTTATCATGAGTATATACGGAACACATCACATAACGAGTAAGTTCCATTGGTAAAATCAATCAATACATCATAGTTCCAACTTTATTTATAGTTTCATATGGTCCTATACACCTTGAACCCAATCCCTTCCTTTTTTCTTGGAACATATCATATTCTTTTCAAAGATTTACTCAACCACGTACCCAATCCTCAAATAATTCTTGGTACGATGTCGTACTAAAACCTCTTAATAACTAATATTACACACAACATTGTCAATGCTGGGCATTCATTACAACTTTGGTCCAACTTAAATATACAAACTCTTAGCATATCGTTTAAAATTTGTATAGTACATTCAAATTATCTCTGTCTGTGGATAAAAGATTGTACCCAGAACTTGTTAAAGGTTAATCCAAAGTCTCATCACTAATATTTAGTACTGGAATACTATATACTCACACAATTCCCTCAATATAAATTTGGCATATCTGTAACATCCCAAACTTACAATTCCTCACAAATACAGAATTTAATATTTTTTCAGCTTGAATAAAATCCTCAATTAAATTCGTTTCCAAAACAAATTAAACTGAACCAAGTCTAAGAATTAAAACCTCTAGAAAGAAATCACAATTACTGCAAGTGTTCACTAATCTCAAGACAATGACAACGTGATAAAACTAACTGAACTATGGTATAAAACTCTAACCACAAGTCATCAAATAAGTAACAACGCATTTCTACCAAAAATGCTAAGGGTCACAAATCCTCAATGCCAAAGACCCCAATCAAAAATCATCCTCCAACATCTTCATTCCCTCAGCTTCGTAGTGGACCGCTAACTGGATACCTATTTCCAAGTCAAAGACAAGGAAACAGAGTGTGAATATAACATTTTAACTTCCAAAACTCAAGCAACATAATTATCAAGATTATGCAATTATGAACCATTTTCTCTTTAATTAACAAGTCCATCACATGCATTATTCTTTTATATATGATGGCCGAAACCCTTTTTGAAAAGATTTGAGCATCCCATGCTCTGAAAATAGCTATTGCTATAGGCAATAGTTCGTACGCCCCGCGCACAAAAGTTGTGAGATACTCCCCGCGCACCCGTTGGACTTTCTCAGATTGCCAACAAATTGGACTTACTATGGTTGTCAATATCGCCACACGTCCCACGCAGGCCATGCATAATACATACATATATATTATGCTTATTCATATCTCATAGCATGCATCTTATTCATTTCATGTCATTCTCATATCATGCTCAACATTTTATATTATCAACAAGTGCAACAAGGATAATAATCAAAACCGTACTCGGAACTGTACAATTAAAATATTATAAACCTACACTCACCAATACCGCTTTGTTCAAACCTTCTCCTTGCCTTTGAGCAAGGCCTCAATGCCTTCCTCAAGCGTCCCTGTCAAAATAACTAAAATTTCAGTCCGCATGATATATATAAATTGGTGGCAAGAGAAAATGAAGGCATTAAATCAAATTAAAACAACTTTTAATATGGTTTACCTCATATTTTACCAATTACATAATTAGCTATTTTTAAACTGCTCATTAAGTTCTCAAAATATTCTATAAAATCTTCCATAAACGTTCTAGAACTAACCTAGAACTAAAACCCTCAAAAATTCCCAAGAAGCACTTTCGCTCGACCTTTCGCTCGAGCGAACTGTCGAGCGAAACCAGCTTCGCTCGAGCGAAAAGGTTCGCTCGACTCAAGAGGCTTGACAAAAACATCACGCTCGACCCTTCGCTCGAGCCTGGGGTTTCGCTCGAGCGAAATATGTCTGGCTCGAGAGAAATTGCATGTTCCAGAATTTATTTTGGGCGATTTGACGATCCTTCTCTTCTCCAACTTCTACCAACTCGATTTTTATGCCTAAAACTTCAAAAATCATTCATACCAAAGGGTTCCCAACACCCCTCCTCTATACATACTCAAATCTAGACTTTTACAACCCTTTCAATCATCAAAAAAATCAAGTTCGAAGATCTAGATCTAGGATTTTCCAAAAAAACGAGATTAGCCACTAAACCCCAAAATTTTGAGATTAACAATGATGTAAAATACATGGATTTGTAGATACTTACGATATGAACAGGATCCGTGAAGAGTTTGACTTCAATTCCTTGCTCTCAAGCCTTCAAAATTGATTTCTCTCTAAATCCTCCTAGCCACCCTTCTTTCTAATCTCTCTAACTTCAAGCAAGCATTACGCATAATGGAATGAGGTTAACTCTCTTAACCTAATACAAATTTTAAAATTATCAGACCTAATTACCCTCATTACTTACTCTAAACTATCCTTGTGTGACATTATGCCCACCTATTTATACTTATTATCCTTAAACCTCATTTTTATACCATTTAATATCCTTTATAAATTCCTTTAACTCTATAATTCAAAATGGAATATCATATTCTTTAATTTCACCTTTGATAATTGTTAAAAATATTTAAATTTTATAATTAGACGAGACGGGTATTACAAATCCTCCCCCCTTAGAAAATTTCATCCCCGAAATTTAAAGTGAGCAAAATAGAATACCTCAAAATAAGTGCGGATGTTTCTCCCGCATAGCATCCTCGCTTTCCCACGTCGCTTCCTCAACTCTATGATTTCGCCATTGAATCTTGACTAAAGGAATCGCTTTGGAGCGTAGCACTTGCTCCTTGCGGTCCAAAATCTTCACCAGCATTTCCTCGTAAGACAAATCCTCATGCAACTCCAAAGGCTCCACTTCTAACACATGCGTCGGATCAAACGCGTACTTCCGAAGCATAGACACGTTAAAGACATTGTGTAAGCGTGATAACTCAACCGGCAAAGCCAAACGATAAGCCGTCGCCCCAACTCTATCCATGATCTCATATGGCCCAATATACCATGGCGCTAATTTCCTTTTTCCCTTGAAACGAACAACACCCTTCCACGGTGAAACCCGCAAGAACACATGATCTCCAACTTCAAATTCCAACTCCCGCCGCCTATTAACCGCATAACTTTTCTGACGACTTTGGGCAACCCATAGTCTTTCTCTAATGAGCTTAACCCCTTCCGAAGCTAGTTGTACCAACTCCGGCCCCAAAATTTGACGCTCACCCACCTCACTCCAACAAAGTGGTGTCCGACACCTCCTACCATATAATGCCTCAAATGGTGACATGCCAATACTACTCTGAAAACTATTGTTGTAAGCAAACTCGATTAACGGTAAATAATTTTCCCATCCTCCAGAAAAATCTAGGACACAAGATCTCAACATATCCTCAAGCGTTTGGATCGTCCCCTCTGACTGTCCATCTGTTTGAGGCTGAAAAGCGATACTAAACTTCAAAGATGAACCAAGAGCCTGCTATAAACTTGCCCAAAACCTCGATGTAAATTTAGGATCCATATCACTGACAATCGACATCGGTGCTCCATGCAATCTAATGATCTCATCTATATAAATCCTGATATGCCGATCTGTAGAGAACGTAGTTCTCAGCGGAAGAAAATGAGCGACTTTTGTCAAACGATCTACTACAACCCAAATAGAATCAAAGTTTCCCTTAGACTTAGGCAATCCCACCACGAAGTCCATTGTAACGTGCTCCCATTTCCACTCGGGTATTGGCAAACTCTGAACTAATCCTCCCAGTCGCTGGTGTTCAATCCTCACCCTTTGACATACAAGGCATCTAGCAACAAAATCGGCTATATCTCTCTTCAACCCTCTCCACCAATAATTCTCCCGTAAGTCACGATACATCTTTGTAGAACCCGGATGCATAGAAAATTTAGAACCATGGCCGTCCTCAAGAATATTGCTCCTAAGCTCCACATCCTCTAGTACACAAACCCAGTTCCCAAATATCAACATATTATCCCCACGAATACTAAACTCTGATTTTTCGCCCAATAAAATTTATTGCCGTATCTTTTCTATGAACACATCATTTTTCTGACCCTCTCTAATCTGATCCATAAACAATGGTCTCACTACAAGATTTGCCAACAGAACCTCATTCGAACCCAAGGACAAGTCAACACCCAAACTGCTCAATTCAGATATTTTCTCAACTCTAGCACAAGTCAAACATGATACTCTACTCACAGACTTCCTACTCAACGCATCCGCCACCACATTCGCTTTTCCCAGGTGATAATGTATATTACAATCATAGTCTTTAATCAGTTCCATCCACCTACGTTGCCTCAAATTCAAATCTTTTTTGGTAAATAAATATTGCAAACTTTGGTGATCGGTAAAAATTTCACAAGTCACACCGTATAAATAATGCCTCCAAAGTTTTAATGTAAAAACTACGGCCGCTAACTCTAAGTCGTGTGTAGGGTAGTTTCTTTCATGCTTTTTCAGTTGTCTCGAAGTATAAGCTATCACTCTCCCTCACTGCATCAATACACAACCCAAACCACAATGTGACGCATCACTATAAATCACCAAATCATCAGTCCCCTCCGGAATAGTCAAAATAGGTGCCGAAATTAATTTCTCCTTCAAAACCCGAAAGCTACTCTCGCACTCCTCCGACCATACAAATTTAACCCCCTTTCTAGTAAGCATAGCCAAAGGCATAGCAATAGACGAAAATTTTTCAATGAACCGTCTGTAATAACCCGCTAATCCCAAGATGCTACGGATTTCAGTCACACAAGTCGGCCTTTCCCAATTCACCACAGCCTCAATCTTTTTAGGGTCCACACAAATACCCTCACTAGAGATGACATGTCCCAAAAAGACCACCTGATCAAGTCAAAACTCACATTTGTTAAATTTGCCATACAACTGCTTTTCTCTTAATTTTTGCAATACCAAACTCAAATGTTTTTCATGTTCTTGTCTAGACTGTGAATACACCAAAATATCATCAATGAATACGATTACAAAAGAATCCAAATAAGACTGGAACACCCTATTCATCAAATCCATAAATACCACCGGTGCATTTGTCAACCCAAAAGGCATAACCATAAACTCGTAGTGTCCATATCTAGTACGAAAAGCCGTTTTTGCCACATCACAATCCCTAACTTTCAGTTGATGGTAACCGGACCTCAAGTCATTTTTTGAAAATATCGAAGCTCCCTAAAGTTGGTTAAATAGATCATCAATCCTAGGCAATTGGTATTTGTTTCTCACGGTGACTTTGTTCAATTGCCTATAATTTATGCACATTCTTATCGAACCATTCTTCTTCTTTACAAATAATACGGGGGCTCCCCAATGAGATACACTAGGTCTAATGAAACCCTTATCAAGTAACTCTTTCAACTACATCTTTAATTCATAGAGTTCGGCAGGTGTCATCCTATAAGGAGCAATAGATATAGGACTAGTACCCGGAACTAACTCAATTGTGAACTCTACTTCTCTAATTGGAACCACCCCCGGCAATTCTTCCGGAAAAACATCTTGATAATCCCTCACAATAGGTATATCCCCAATACTCTTCTCACCCTTCTCTGAATCAATCACATAAGCCAAAAACCTCTCGCAACCTTTATTCAATAATGACATAGCCTTCAAAGATGAAATGACACGCCTAGGCAACTCCACGCTATCCCCACAAATTTTCAAGTCGGTTCTACATGGAATACGGAACAAAACTTCTTTACTGACACAATCAATAATGGCAAAGTGAGCGGCTAGAAAATTCATCCCCAAAATTACATCCAAATCCGACATATCTAGTGGAATCAAATCTGACAACAAAGGCTCGTTATCCACCCAAATTTCACAACCCGGATAATAAGACTCAAGTTCTACCACGTTACTCATTGGTGTCGACACAAGCAAAGTGTGACCTATTGGTGATAAAACTCTATCCATACGTGAACCAAAAGCAGTAGCTACAAAGGAGTGTGTGGCACGAGAATCTATCAAAAATCATGCATATAAAGTAGATACACGAATCATACCTGTCACCATGTCTGGATTGGTTTGAGCGTCTTGTCGATCTAGAGCAAACACCCTGCCATGAGAAGGCTGACCCACAGTTCCCTTGTTAGCACCGCATGCCGCACTCCCCACTGATACAACTGGTAACTGAGTCTGCTGCTGAACACAATGCATAGCCTTGTGACCCATTTCCCCACACTTGAAACATTTCAACCCGTTGTTCCCCGATGCACAATCTCTAGCAATATGATCTGGCGACTAACATTTAAAACACCAATTGGAAAAACCTCTACCACTGGCCCCCGACTGTTGATTCACACTCCTCTCTTAGTTTCTACTCCACCCACTTCCTTGGTTTCTATTTCCTCCACCACTCCTCCCTTTGTCAAACCTTGATTTGGAATCACTACTCCTGAAATTGTTACCACCAGATTTTCCAATATTCTCCAATTTCGCCTTTTTAAACGACTCTCTATTTTCCCGATAATCTTGAATATTTTTCCACATCCTTGTCGCCATATCCACAAGATCTGAATAATCCCTCTCTAAAAGATAACAACCTCAAAGCAACTCCCGATGGCAATCCCAACCTGAAACGCCTACACTTCAAATCTTCTGTACTCACCATGTACGGTGCATACCGAGACAAAGCAGTAAATCTCGCATCATACTCATTCACTGACATACTTCCTTGCTTCAAGTTTGTAAAAGTTGCCTCCTGCCCAAAACGGAAACTGTCGGGATAAAACTTATTGTTAAATCCCTGGATAAACCTATCCCAAGTGATAGCCCTGGGTACAGACGACTCCACTCCAAGTGCCGGTGTCACCTCTTGCCTTTTAAAGGCACTCCACCAATTTCTAACCTCGCCTCTGAAAAGAAAGGTCGCCAGTATCACCCTCTGATCTCCCTCAACTCCCATAGTGTCTAACACCAAATCCACCTCCTTCAGCCACTTCGGGATTATTAGATCCCTCAAACACCGTACTACACAACCTTTTAAATCTCTCTAAAAGACCCGTACCCATACCTCTCTCCACATTCTGATTGGCTTGCATCTGAATTAACATTTGTTGACCCTCTGCCAATTGAGTGATAGCGGCCATCATTCGGACCTCCTCTCCAACTACCGGTGGAACACCCCCACCATTATTTGGATTTCCAGTGTTCACACTAGCCTCTTCCTCAATTCCTTGGTTATTCTGCTCCATTGTTTTCCTGAAAATCACAACACAAGAAACAACATGGTGGAAACAAGTATTAGATGCCAAAAACTCACGCGTTAGTCAAACACACCTCAATGACTCAAAGCATGACTTGACATTCTATGGTCCACTACTTAGCCACCCTAACCTTAGCATTTTCTTATACCATCTTTTCCACTTAACTTCCCAACACTTTCCATTGGAAGAGAACGTTGATCAGGCATTCTTCCAATCGGATTTCAAGGCACGTCTCATGGGTGTCAAGGACACACATAATAGTCACAAAACATTAATACCACAACTCTCAACACTTACATCAAACTCACACCTCAAGTACAATTTCCATCAACCACGTGGTCCCCTAACTCAGACCTAGAACCTATACTCTGATACCAAGTTGTAACATCCCAAACTTACAATTCCTCAAAAATACAGAATTTAATATTTTTTTTGCTTGAATAAAATCCTCAAATAAATTCGTTCCCAAAACAAATTAAACTGAACCAAGTGTAAGACTTAAAACCTCTAGAAAGAAATCACAATTACTGCAAGTGTTCACTAATCTCAAGACAATGACAACGTGATAAAAGTAATTGAACTATGGTATAAAACTCTAACCACAAGTCATCAAATAAGTAACAGCGCAATTCTACCAAAAATGTTAATGTGAAGCACAAGGGTCATAAATCCTCAATGCCAAAGACCTCAATCAAAAGTCATCCTCCAACATCTTCATTCCTTCAGCTTCGTAGTGGACCGCTAACTGGATACCTATTTTCAAGTCAAAGTCAAGGAAACAGAGTGTGAATGTAACATTTTAACTTTCAAAACTCAAGAAACATAATTATCAAGATTATACAATTATGAACCAGTTTCTCTTTAATTAACAAGTGCATCCCATGCATTATTCTTTTATATATGATGGCCGAAACCCTTTTTGAAAAGATTTGAGCATCGCATGCCCTGAAAATAGCTATTGTTATAGGCAATAGTTCGTACGCCCCGCACACAAGAGTTGTGGGATACGCCCCATGCACCCGTTAGACTTACTCAGGTTGCCAACAAATTGGACTTACTATGGTTGCCAATATCGCCACACGTCCCACATAGGCCATACATAATACATACATATATTATGCTTATACATATCTCATAGCATGCATCTTATTCATTTCATGCCATTCTCATATTATGCTCAACATTTTATATTATCAACAAGTGCAACAAGGACAATAATCAAAACCGTACTCGGAGCTATACAATTAAAATATTATAAACCTACACTCACCAATATCGCTTTGTTCAAACTTTCTCCTTGCCTTTGAGCGAGGCCTCAATGCCTTTCTCAAGCGTCCCTGTCAAAATAACTAAAATTTCAGTCCGTACGATATATATAAATTGACAAGAGAAAATGAAGGCATTAAATCAAATTAAAACAACTTTTGATATGATTTACCTCACATTTTACCAATTACATAATTAGCTATTTTTAAACTGCTCATTAAGTTCTCAAAATATTCCATAAAATTTTCCATAAACGTTCTAGAACCAACCTAGAACCAAAACCCTCAAAAATCCCCAAAAAGCACTTTCGCTCGACCTTTCGCTCGAGCGAACTGTCGAGCGAAACCAGCTTCGCTCGAGCAAAAAGGTTCGCTCGACTCCAGAGGCTTGACAAAAACATCACGCTCGAGCCTGGGGTTTCGCTCGAGCCTGGGGTTTCGCTCGAGCGAAATATGCCTGGCTCGAGCGAAATTGCTTGTTCCAGAATTTATTTTGGGCGATTTGACGATCCTTCTCTTCTCCAACTTCTACCAACTCGATTTTTATGCCTAAAACTTCAAAAATCATTCATACCAAAGGGTTCCCAACATCCCTCCTCTATACATACTCAAATCTAGACTTTTACAACCCTTTGAATCATCAAAAAATCAAGTTCGAAGATCTATATCTAGGACTTTTCTAAAAAACGAGATTAGCCACTAAACCCCAAAATTTTGAGATTAACAATGATGTAAAATACATAGATTTGTAGATACTTACGATATGAACAAGATCCGTGAAGAGTTTGACTTCAATTCCTTACTCCCAAGCCTTCAAAATTTGATTTCTCTCTAAATCCTCCTAGTCACCCTTCTTTCTAATCTCTCTAACTTCAAGCAAGCATTACGCATAATGGAATTAGGTTAACTCTCTTAACCTAATACAGATTTTAAAGTTATAAGACCTAATTACCCTAATTACTTACTCTAAACTACCCTTGTGTGACATTATGCCCACCTATTTATACTTATTATCCTTAAACCTCATTTTATACCATTTAATACATGATGTTGGTACCAATGCAATTAAGCCTAATTATAAGCTTCGCGCTTGAAGTAGCACAAAGGCATAAATTTTTCGTGTTACAAAGATTTTTACAAGCTTCGCACTTGTGCATTCATGCATAACATTGGCATTAGGCACGAAATAAATGGAGAAAGTTAAATAGTGCAAAGTGCTTACTTGTACGTATAATTTATTCGTTGTCGAATTTAGAATATATTATAATCATATACGAATCGAAATAACGACGAAAACCCATCGCCGAAAAAAGTTGCCGGAAAAGTTGCCGAAAAATGAGTCGATGGAAAATACACCCAAAAATACCATAAAATTGTCGGAAAAAGAAAATGTTAAAATAAAATAATATTCATTATTTAAAAATTAAATTAAATTAATTATGTGATATTAGTTGGTAAATTGAAATAATGATAATTATTAGTATTAAAGTAATTATTATTGAAAATTAAAGAAAATGTAAAATAATAATGGAAAAATATTTAATAATTCAAAAGTGGTTATTAATTGAAAAGTAAGAAAATGGAAATATATTAGTGAAAATAAATTAATTGAGAAATAATGAGAAATAAATGAATAAGTGGAAATTTATTAAAATTTAGTTAATTTTTTCATAGTTGATATTTTAAAATTATTATGGATTTTAATGCCAAGTATATTTGGTCTATTATAGGACAGGAGAGTTCTACGCCAGCGACAACTCCTTAGAAGGATTAGCAGCTTAGACAGCCACATTTTGACTCAGGTCAGTACTTGGAATTATATAAATTAATGTAGTTCTATTTACTCGTATTTTATTGTGAAATTCTTTACGAAAAGTGTTTTGATCGAAAAAGATTTTGAAAAGAAGGAAATTGTTATGGATTAAGTAATATTTGAAAGTGAGAAAAATATGGATTTTGTTATAAAAATTGAAGAAGGGATTTTGGAATAAAATGAGAAATGGAAATTTGTGATAAAAGAGAAATATGATTTTTATGATAGAATGGAAAATAAAGATTTTGTAATTAAGAAGGAAAAGAGGATTTTGCGAATAATGGAAAATGAGAAATTTATAATAAAATAGAATTATGGATTTGTAAATAAAAAGTATGGATTTTGATGGAAAAATGAGATGAGAATTTTGGAAATGATAAAAAGAAAAAAAGAAGATTTTTATGCTATCATAGTCATATAGCCTCGCCACAAGGCTAATATAGGGGTGTTTAGAGGATCGCCCCAAGGCTAATGTAGGGATATTTAGAGGCTCGCCCCAAGGCTAATGTAGGAGTGTTGAGTCCCTACCACTGGGACGGGAACAAGCGGCCCCTGGTTCATTACTAGTGTGATTATTCGGAATGTTTCACAAGATTATAGTACTGTCATAACGTTGGTCAGCGAATTGAATGACCCTTGGCTATATAGTTGAAGAGTATGTGGCTAAGTTTACAGCTTTGTCTCATTTCGCGCCGTATGTGGTTGTCACCGAAGAAGCAATGTGTGAGAAGTTTCAGTATGGGTTAAATTTTCGTATTCGTCCACGGGTTGCATTACTGGAGGTGCACGATTTCACGCAGCTCGTCAGCAAGACAAAGATTTGTGAGCGTGATATTAAGAAAAGCGATGGGAGAAGAGAGGAATTCAAGAAAGCGAAATATGGCAGCAAATCACAGCATAGGGGATTTGGTGGAAGACCGCCACGAGGAGGAAGTAATGTGAATCAATTTAGCAAGGAGCAGAGCTACACTGGGCAGAAGAGGGCAGCACCAACTCAACAGTCGTAGCAGAGTGTGTCTGGCAAAAGATTCCAAACATCTCAGCAACCAGAAGTCCGATGTTTCAAGTGCAATGAGTTTAGTTAGTAGATGGCTTTGCCACGTGCCCGTCCCTTAATGACTGTCTTATTAAGTTATCAGGGACGAGGCGTGACAATAGTAGTAGAGATGAAGTGAGGTGTGATGAGATGAGATATTAATGGATCCCTTATTCGATCCTAGAGATGATGAGTTTTGATGATGGATCATTTATTCAATCCGGTGATAGATTTCGAGACAGAGTTGAGATTGATTTTATATCAAATTTGAGATAGTTTTATTAAGAAAATAGAATAATGGATTTTGTAGTAAAAAAGAAAAGTTGGAAATGGTTTCGAAAGAAAATGGGAAATTATTGTTTTCAAGAGGAAATAGGAAGTTGTTGATTTGACGGTTTCTATGATGAAAAACAAAAGGAATTTATAAAGGAAAAAGTGATTTAAAAGAAAAGGAATTGATATTTTTGATATAGAAATGAAAAACA
>NMUG010000317.1:0-23759 GCA_002855965.1 Monotropa hypopitys
TAGTATAGACATGGGTCATTCAAATCCACTGACCAACGTTATTTCCAGATCTGTCGTCCGAATAAACATGCATGATGAATACACAAGTCATGAGTTTTGGGGGCCGCTCCACCTCCCAGTGGTAAGGTACTAGCACTCAACCTCTAGGTGCATATATATATAAGTGTATCTCCATGCCAATATAGGCCAGTAACAAACTTCTCATCATAAACCCCGAGGTAGGTTTCAAGGCTATATAAGTACGATAGCTCTGTCAAAATACTTTTTTGAAGTATAAAATAAAAACCATTTTCCGAATTTTTTCTTTCTTAACATCTTTCTCAACATCATATACGAATATTATTTCCATACTTTTCTCTTTTTCTACAATATTCCCATAAGTGATATTTTTTACAAAAACCCTTTTTTTAATTCATACTTTTGTAGAAAATGCTATTATTTAATTTACTATCTTATTTATAGAGTTCTTAAAATATACTCACAGTGAATTTAGGCAATACTCTTTCCTTTATCGGCTGCTGTGGAAGGTCATGGATCCAAACCTATTTAACAATAATTTCTTAAATTAGAATATGAAACATTTAACTTATACAAAATTCTGTTTTCCAACAATTTCCATGATTTTCTATATTTTCAGCATTTTCTGTTCAAAATTACTATTCTGTCCATTTTGGAAAATTACCTAGATATCGGTATCTTAGATGCTAAGATATCGGTATCTAGGGTTTTTACAAGATATCAGTTTGAAAATCTGAAGATATCGGTTTCTGGAGTTTTGTTAAGATATCGGTATCTAGGCTATAAGGATATCGGTTTCTACAGTCTGCACAAGATATCGGTATCTCAAGACTAAGGTATCGGTTTCTAGTTAACACATGAAGATATCGGTTTCTGATGTCTGAAGATACCGCAGACTACACAGCCTAAGATATTGGTATCTTAGGTGTTAAGATATCGATATCTAAGGAAAAACCAAGATATCGGCTTATGGAACTCAAGATACCGCAAGGATTCAAAGCTAAGATATCGGTATCTAAGAAAACCTAGATATCGGTATCTAAAGCTTTCTGTAGAACTTGAAGAAGATGACAATGGAGTTCTGTGATGTCGAAAATGACCAAAACTTAACCAAATTTGATGATACAAAATGCTACAGAACTCTAATGAAGAGTAGAACTTATTGCAAGAGTTAAAATAAGAATTATACCTCAGATTGATGGTGTATTTAAAAGAATGCGAATTTGACGAAGAGGGGGATTTTCTGGAACTTCTTCTTCTTCGTTCATTACTTGATTCCTACGCGATTTCAACCTGATTGACAACACCCCTGAGCTTTCAACACACTGCTCTAACAATACCCTCACACTCTCAGAGGATTTTTGGAATTGTAGAGGGTTGGGAGAAGAACAGGGTTTCTGGTAACAAATGGGTTCTGATGGTTCTGATCCGAAAAAATGGGTTTGATACACCACATATGGTTTATATTGACAACTATTGAACGTTTTTCAACATCTATAATGATGTTTTGGGGTTCTAAAATGCTTGGGAAGTGTTACACTCGGTTATAGAGACACACTACACGAATATGGAGGAGACCCATCGTCTTCTCCGCCATGGCTGTATCTACAGCTGATCTGGAAGATTAAGATATCGGTATCTTGGGCTTCCAAGATACCAGTATCTAGAGCATTTTCCCCAAAAAATTGGGTTTCTTCTAATTTTGACTCCGAAAAATCCTAGAAAATTCCTAAAATTCTATTTTAATATTTTAAGACTTTTGGAAATATTTTGGGGGAATTTTATTTATTTATTCAAATGATTTTTAATTATCTTAATTTAAGGATTAAGCTTAAATAATGAGAACGGGTTCTACAAAAGTGGTCCTTTTCAGTTGGGGCCCTATATATTCAATACTTCGACGATTTGGGGCATCCCTTACCCCATTTTCTGCAGATTTCCTCCCCCTCTCCTACCTCACCTCTCCCTCCACCTTCTCTCTTGAATCAATGGAGATCCATGGTGGATCTCAACAAAATCGAAGAAGGAATCTTGCTCCCCTCTCTTCCCTCTACGCGACAACACCCTTGGATCGTCTAGATCGGTAAGTTTCTCTTTCTCTCCAAATCCTAGATCTATACTCTCTCTGCATTACATGATTATTGATTGATCATTCAAGGTTTTGGTCTTAGGAAACATTGTAGAGCCTTGCAAAAGCTCCGCGGTGACGAGTTTAGTTCACTCTGGCGGTCATGGAGATTTCTGGCGACTTTTCCGGCGAGTGTCCCCGGAGCTCCGATGAGTGTCACTGAAGCTCCGACGAGGTAGAGTTTTCTATCCCTCTTGTTTGTATTTTTGGCGTTCTTACTTTCCCCTCGCATGTTTGTTGAAAATCCATTGATTATGCGTAATTTCTAAATTCACGTTCTCGAGTCGTCGTTCATGTAAATTGGTCGTGTTTGAGTAGTGTCTAGAGTCTCTATGAAATCCCTAGGAAGTTAATTGTTCGATTCCGAGTTCGATTTCGAAAAGCCCCAAATTTTGTGAAAAACTCGTCGTTATCGATTTGTGAAATTAAATTGGGGATAAATGATTTGTTGGGGTTCTGTTGGGTGAATTATGAGTCAAATGGTATTTTGACACGTTTTGTGGAAAATCGAACTAGTGAAATGTTTTGTGAACGAACGACATGTTTTTATGAAACGAACGGAAATGTTTGGAAATGGACGTTTTGTGAATAAACGGAATTGGTTTGGGATGAACGGAATAAAAGTCACATTTTTGGTTGATACGTCGACTGGGAGGTGTTGCCATAGATCACACGGAATGATTGAACGAAATGATGATATGTGACATGGTACTCTATACGAGGATTGGATACTGATGAGTGGCTACTGATTCGGGTTGCTTACCTTGTGTCATTATTTAGAGTGACACGCGACATTGCGCAATGTGGGTCTGACTGAGCCCTCCCGACGAGCCGGGGAATACAAGGAATGATACGATACGGAGTTGACGAGCTACCATGCGGAACTAGCCGATACTCCGTGATTATTGATTGATATTGGCCTTGCTCCTACTAGAAGGCATGGAAATAGAATACATGTGAACTTGGAATATAATGGGAATTGGAATACGTTTATATACGGAAAAGGAGTCTTTTACTTAGTGTGAGTCGACACTTGACACGATTCCCTTCGGCCTTATCTAGGCAATGGTTTGGTAGATGTTGGACGTGTAGTACTTCTTTTTTGAGTCTTGATCAGACACAGTTCTTTACTACTTTTCTTTACGATGAGTCAAACGTGGAATTTAAAAGAGAAGAAAATGTTTTACTTTTAATGAGATCCATTGCATTGTATCATTTGCATTCCTTTCACTGTCACTCACTTGCACCCCAATAGTATAGACGTTTGGAGATGGATTATCTCTACCAGGCAGTTGTGCCTAACCCTCTACTTTTGTAGGACTTGTTCTCCCTGATTGGGAGTGGCTGCGAGATCCGTCGCAAGACTTGAGGCTGGACCGGATTGTAGTGATATGTTGCCTTTCTTTTCAGTGTTGTACTTTCTTTTCGTTAGTGTTGGCCGTCTTGTACACGATTACTTATAAAATCCTACTTTGGCTTTTCTCTTTTATTTGGATCATGGTTGTGCAGGGTTGTGTTATAAAACCCTTTTTGCTCCATTTTAGTTGTATTTCATTTCAAAGCAAGTATGTGTTGTAATGATCATTGTGGTGGGTTATGTAGTGTAGTTGATTAGTGCTTGCCCCTTTTCATTTGTATACTCTTTACCCATATAACACTTCTAAAAAAGTATATCTCAAAATTTGGGAGTGTTACACACTGGGGACCCACTGAGGATCCAGGATGATGTCCCAGAGGATTAGTGCTATGACGATAGGGAGATGGAGTACTTTCAAGAAGGAGACAGTCGGTCTCGCTCTCAATACTCTCGATCACCACCCAAGTCCAAGTCGATCATAGACAAGGACTTGGCAGAGATCTTAGGGCGTATGTCGGACGGTACGTTGACATCTACAATGAGGTCGAGGACTACACCGAGCATCAAGTAGTGTCCATGTTTAGGTTAGGGATTTCCTTTGGTGAGAAACTGAGGGAATCCCTGACTCTAAATCTTGTGGACACTTTTCCCGAGTTGGTGGAATGGGTGTAGCAGTATGAAAAGTTGGAGGAAGAAGCCATCCTTGAAGCATGCCTCTATGCCAACAGATCGCACGGACCCATGTGGTGGATTCTACTAGCAAGAAGAGGAATAGAAAGAGGAATGTGTCCTAGCAATCTCATTCCGAGAAGAAAGATGAAGCTGAAACCGCTCTACAGACTGCTTACAAGATGCCGAGAGTAGGCCCTGAAGCCTATAAAGCTATCAGGACGAAGTTCAATACCCCCATTTTCAGAATGGTCCATCCCCTAAAAGAAAAGTCTTTGTGGAAGTGGCTCGCCAAACAGGGGGAGACCAGGCTGAATTGGAGGCCACGGGCTCAGGTGCATCTACCATAGGGAGTTCGGCCATATGACCGAACAATGTCAGATCTACAAGCAATTTTGGGAAGACCTCGTGGGGGCAGGTTATCTGAAGCAGTATATCGCCCAAATGCCCAAACAGGACACCAGGCCTAGACTGGTGGATTTGTACGACAACTCTTCAAATGAGGACTTCCCTACACTGGGTACCATCACTATGATCCACGGAGCCATAGAGCGAGCTCCAAGACTGAGGCCTGTGCTTAGAAGAGGAAAGAGGGCCACAAGCATCATGTTCTGCAGCTCGGGCAGAAGCGTCACAGAGAGCAGAGCGAGAAACCTGCCCAGATCTCATTTTCAGAGGAGGATTTGGACGGGGTTACTTTCCCACACAACGACGCGTTGGTGATCACTCTAAACATCAACAGGAACGACACATAAAGGATCTTGGTGGACCAGGGTAGCTCCACTGACATCCTTTATTTTCAAGCATTCAAGAGGATGGGGTTCACTCAAGCGGACCTCAAGTCAACCAAAACTCCGCTTATTGGGTTCAGCGCAGAGCCAGTATGGCCTTTGGGAGTCATCACCCTTCCAGTCCGAGCAGGGAAGGTAACCATAGACATAGAGTTCTTGGTGGTGGATGTGCCATCAGCCTACAATGCTATCATTGGGCATACTTAGATGCACATGATGGTGGCCATCCCTTCTACCTATCATCAGATCATCAAGTTCCCAGGGCCCAAAGGAATTGAAAACATCAGATGGAACCAGAAGTTAGTTAGAAACTGCTTCACAGCTTCCATCAGATCCAGTCCCAATGTTGAGCAGGTGAAGTCTATCGAAGTTCCTGACTAGTCTGTCTTGGAGGATGTGGGCATGGACCCCTCCACCCATGTGGTTGAGAATCTGAGAAAGGTTCCCGCCCATGAGATTGACGAGGAGAGGTATTTCTTGATTGGGGATGAATTCCCTGAGACTAATGCCACCGAGTTGGTCCGAGTGTTGCGGGACAACTTTGACGTATTTGCTTGGACCCACAGAAGATGCTCGGGGTACAGCCAAGCATAATATATCACTGGCTGAACGTCGATCCTTGTCACATGCCAGTTATGAAGAAAAGGAGACGCTCAGCTGCGCAGCATTCTAAGGCGGTTATCGAGGAGGTTAACCGACTTATCCAAGCCAGTGCTATCAGGGAGGTCTACTATCTAGAGTGGCTCTCTAACACAGTCGTAGTCAAGAAGAAGAACGGAACCTGGAGAGTTTGTGTTGACTTCACAAGCCTGACCAAGGCTTGCCCCAAGGACAGCTTCTGAATGCCTAAGATTGATCAGTTGGTGGATTCTATGGAGGGATACAAGCAAATGATCTTCTTGGATGCTTACAGAGGCTACCATCAGATCGCAATGTATGAGCCCGACCAGTAGAAGACATCTTTCATCACACCTCTGGGATTGTATTGCTACAAAGTCATGCCTTTCGCCCTGCACAACACCAGGGCAATGTATCAGAGGCTGGCAACCCTCATGTTTAGGATCTACTGGGTATGAGTATGGAGGTTTACATCGATGACATGGTGGTCAAGTCCAGGGAGACGGACTCATATATGGTTGACCTTTGTCGTACCTTCTAGATACTCAGAGATTTCAAGTTGAGACTGAATGCCTCCAAGTGTGCCTTTGGGATAAGTTCGGAAAAATTCCTTGGGCATTTGGTAACTCGTAGGGGCATAGAGCCGAACCCTGATCAGATAGTTGCATTGCAAAACATCCAAAGTCTGAGAAGGACCAAAGAGGTGCAACGTCTGACCGGGATGGTTGCCGTGCTCAACCAATTTATCAACCGCTCATTAGACAAATGCAGGCCCTTCTTCCAGTTGTTGAGGAAGATGATAAACTACACTTGGGGGCAGATTGTGAGGAATCCTTCCAAAAATTGAAGAAGTATTTGGCCGCACCACCACTCATCGCTACACTGGAGCCAAGAGATGTATTGATTGTCTATTTGGTAGTTTTAGAGCATGCGATTAGTGCCGTGCTGATCAAGCAGGAGGAAGGGCAACAGAAACCAATATACTATGTCAGCAAGATGCTGATGGATGCAGAAACCATGTACCTTCCTTTGGGGAAGTTAATTTTGGCACTGGTAGTGACTTCAAGGAAGCTGCAGCACTACTTCCTAGCTCACACCATAGAAGTACCAACCGTCCATCCCATCGGGTCTGTCCTGAGAAAGGCAAGTTTGTTAGGAAGGCTTGTGTCTTGGTCAATTGAGCTTGGGGAGTACGCCATGAGATATGTTCCCCGCACTGCGGTGAAGGGCCAGGTACTTGCAGATTTTGTGGCAGAATTTTCACAAGAACCCGCACGGACACCCCACTCGCAGTCAGCAGACCAGAAGACCACTCCCATTTATCCCGCGCTACCAAACGTTGATGAGTCGTACACAAAGGAACATTGGAAGTTCTTGTGGACGGATCAACGTACAACAAGGGGTCAGGAATGGGCATAGTCCTTCTCTCATTGGAAGGACTTGCTCTGGAGCAGTTAGTCCGTTTATCTTTCAATGCCTCCAACAACAAGGAAGAATATGAAGCACTGATCACGGGGTTGAAAAGTGCAAGGAGGTGCGGAGCTGAAGATCTACTCATCCACTGTGACAACCAACTTGTCGTCAACCAACTTTCAAAAGAGTATGCAACCAAGGACGACAGGATGACATCTTATGTAACATTAGCCAAGAAACTCCTTCAGCAGTTCAAGAAGATAGAGATGGTACAGATCAGTTCCAGACCGAACAACCATGTAGATGCCCTGGTCTGTCTGGCCTCATCTGTATCATCAGAGCTCTGTCGCACGGTAAGTGTCGATTCTTTGTCCCAACCGAGCATCCAATCGACGGACTCAGATGAGACCCTCGATTTGGATATAGGCCCGATCTGGATGGACCTAATCATTGCTTACTTAGCGCAGGGCGAGCTCCCGGCAGACAAGAGAGAAGCTCACAAAGTCAGAATAAAGTCAACCAAGCATTGGCTCTCGCCGGACAAGATCCTTTATAAAAAATCTTTCACATGGCCATACTTGCGATGCGTACAGTCTGGCCTCGTTTAACAATTTCTTTTCGAAATTCATGAGGGGATGTGCAACAGTCACACTGGTGGGCATTCCATAGCACACAAGGCCATCTCTCAGGGGTATTGGTGGCCATACATGCAAGAAGATGCTAAGGTCTACATCAGAAACTGCAAAAAATGTCAGAATTTTTTGTCAATCATTCATCCTCCCTCATTAGACCTAGTACCCCTCACAAGTCCCTGGCCCTTTTCTCAGTGGGGCATAAACATCGTGGGGGCCATGCCAAAGGCGAAAGGAATGAAGAAGTATCTGTTAGTGGCAACGAACTACTTCACCAAGTGGATTGAGGCAGAACCACTTGCCAAGATCACTGAGCACAATACGGAGCAGTTTGTCTGAAGAAAAATCATCACCAGATTTGGAATCTCGTATACCATTGTGTCAGACAATGGCACCCAGTTCCAAGATAAGTTCAAGACATTCTGCTCAACTTACAAGATCAGAAACTTTTATGCCTCAGTCAGTTACCCGTAGTGCAATGGTCAGGCTGAGGCATCCAACAAGACTATTCTGGATGACATCGAGAAGAGGTTGTACAAAGCCAAGGGAAGATGGGTTGATGAATTGCCACTAATCCTCTGGGCCTACTGCACAATGCTAGGTGGTCCGTCGGTAAAACTCCCTTCTCCCTAGCCTATGGAACATAAGCAGTCATCCCACTAGAGGTTGGCATTCCCACCATCTGCACAGATCTAATGGAACAAGGGGCAATAACAATGCTCGTAGAATAAAAGAGAGACATGACACTTGTCAGGGTGGCCTCCTACCAAAAACAACTTGTCAAATTCTATAATAGAAAAGTTCATCCGAGGGAATTTGGAGTTGCAGACTTGGTCCTGAGAAAGGTCCTCGGCAACACCAAAGACCCAACAAATGGGAAGCTCAGGCCAAACTGGGAAGGGACCTATAGTCATTGGGAAAGCAGGCCAATGGGCATATAGGTTGATGGATCTAGATGGAGTCAAGATCCTACGCAACTAGAATGTCTCCAACCTCAAGAAATATTTTCAGTAACAGTTGTAATAGTAGCAATGTATCAGCGAGTTTGAATTCAATGAAAATTCAACTTCTCCAACCTCCTCCCGTATTCAGCAGCATGCAAGGAGTAATGAAGCAGATGCTCATAAAGCCTCCACTTCCTTACTAGGGGCAATGGTCCCGGGTAGAGAATACTAGGGATAGTTGTTCCCAAGATCAAAACCTTATAAGGGATCAAAACTCCCAAGGAACTGATCTCGAAACCAGATCAGGTCAATGGTCCCAAGTAGAGAATGCTTAGGATAGTTGTCCTGAGGTCAGAACCTTACAGGGACCAGAAATTCCAAGGAATTGATCTCGAAATCAGATCAGGTCAATGGTCTCGAGCAGAGAATGCTTAGGATAGTTGTCTTGAGGTCAGAACCTTACAGGAGACCAGAAATCCCATGGAGCTGATCTCGAAACTGGATAAGGTCAATGGTCCCGAGTAGAGAATGCTTAGAATAGTTGTCCTGAGGTCAGAACCTTACAGGAGACCAGAAATCCCAAGGAATTGATCTCGAAACCAAAACAGATCAATGGTCCCGAGCAAATAATTTTCAGGATAATTGCTGCAGAAGTTCCTTATAGGGGACCAAAAATCCCAAGGAACTCACCTTAAGGGCCGCGTAGAGGCCAGTGGAGTCATCTTATAGGGGACAAGTAGTCCTAAGATAATCCAAGGTTGTAAGAAGAAACAGTAAGTGTAGCATCTGCAATGCGTCTTAGCAAGGACAGGTCCTTCAAGGAACAATGTGTTCCAAGGGCGCCTTACCGCAATGTGGATTAAAATGAAGAAGTTTTTAAGGGAACAAATGTCCGACAAAGCCTTGTTTGCAGAAAACAGATGAGATAAAGCACATAGCAGAAAATCCATCATTCAAATGGAAAGGAGAGGTTCATTAAATCAAAGAAATATACAGAAAAAAGTACAAGCCAAAAGAAGAAAATAAAAACAAAGCAGTTCAGGCTTTCTACAACTCGACCACCTTTTCATCGAGGGTCTTCTCCACTACTCCAATAACAGGGGTATCCGGAAGACCACCTTCAATAGGAGGATCAACAGAGGTAGAAGTCCCATTAGCGGTCCCAGGAGGATCTTGAGGGAGTACGCGGTCTGCCACCGCGGATGAGGCCTTGCTCGATAAGCATCCATGGCGACCTGCCACATCTCTGTGAAGAGGTAGTCCTTGATCGCCGAGAGCTACTCCACGAATTCTCACTCGTAGTTTGCCTTGGTGGCTTCTGCTTCCTTGTTGTAGGCACCAGTGTATGAGTCAAGGGCTTGTTTGTGAGCTTTTTCCAGCTCAAGATTCCTTGCCTTCAGCTGATTGTTAAGCGAGACCCTTTCAGTATCAAATGTTTTGATCTTGCTCTCCAGCTCAGCGCGGGCATCAGCTATGCCCTTCATGTGCCTATCCTCTGGCCGAGTCAGAACATTGCCCAGTCTTGTTACTTTAGCGTTGGCAGCCTCCAACGTCTTCTGGGTCTTGTCGTGCTTCTTTTTGAGGGCCTCAATTTTGTCAAGATTCCTTTACACGAGGTCAGAGGAGGCCTTCAGTTTTTCAGCAGTTTTCTTTTGCTCGCTCTGAAGGAGGCAAACCCGAGAATCAAGCTCGGTCAAGCACTGTAGTGCCTATTCAAGGATGAATGAATATAAGAAAACAAAGACGAAGGAAGATAAGAAGAAAGTATGTATATCGGTGGGTAGTGGTTACCTTTATTGAGTACACCAGAATACGACGGGACAAGTCTACTGTGTCGTACTTCTGCTCCTCGACAGCATCAATGGGGAGCATCAGTGCACGGCAGAGCCCACATGCAACTATCCCGTCAAATATTCTATCCCATTTATTCATAATGACCCCGTCCTCTCTCAATAGGATGGGATCCCAGGGCTCAGCTAAACTTCCCTCAGTGGTATCAACATGCCCCATCTCCTTTTGTGTGGTAGGGGGAAGACCCTTCTTCAGCTTCTTGAAGGCCTGAGGATCTGCTGGCGGATCAGCCTCACGTTGGCAAGCGTGACGTGGCTGATCAGCCACCGCAGTGTCGGTCTGGCGGGGTTGAGGGGGAGAAGGTGGGGGAGTTACCCGAATAGTGGCAAGTGTGATTACCATTTTGTCGCCTGCCTGGGCGCCCATCGGTGGCGGAGTAGGAGATCGGGGTCCCTCGGTCCTCTTCACCACATCCAGCAGGGAGAAGGAGGCCATTTTGTCAGACTCATCATCCCAACTGTGTAGATCAGAGAGTGTACAGATGGGTGAATTTTGGGTTGAAGGCCCAACAGTGTAAGGATCGACAAGAGTTTCCCACTTTTCAACATCCTTAAGAACATCCTCTTACTCTTCGAGATCAACGACGGGAATTGCAGGGGCATGGGGAGAAAGTGCAGCTAGAGTGACGTCAAGGTCTATGACAGGACACCGCGCACCACGGTATCCCCGGTAGTGTTGGGGGTGAATTTCCAGTTCCTAGTCACGATCAAGAAATCATCGTCGTCCCCTCTAGAAGAGTCCAAGAGCCACTCGACTAGTCTGCATTTATTTGTTCGAACTTTTAAGTACCATACACTAGCCCGGATATGGTTGCTTGCGTGCAAAAGGTGTAATGAAACAATGCTCCCCAAGCGTAGGGAATCAATGTCGCACAAGCATAATAAATCCGGAAGTACCGGAGTCGAATCCACAAGGAGGCATTAATGAAATCAGAAGTGACGTAAGGATTAAGTGAGGGGCAGTTGGATGCTAGCCTTGAATTGTTTTGATGGGAAATTTAACTAAAAACACTAACTGAACGAAGATTTTTGTTTAAGTTAAAATACTAAGAAAACTTAATTACAAGTTTGTCCTTAAGAGAAAAACATGTGATTGGGGGATTCATCGATCCTAACATCCTTGTACCGTAGCTTCCTCGTAGGATATTAACTTGGATACTCAGGCACGCTGGGCAGAGCCTTGTACATGTATTATTCCCTCTATAGAAGATGGTCTAAGCACCACGGATGCATTGGATCTCGTGTCCACGACAATCCATGGTCAAATACCTGATCTACCAAGAGGGCTTCATACAAGAAAGGTGACCCTAATGTAAGTATTCCAAGATTGAAAAATAGAAGAGAGAAAACCTAGTACAAGTTTTCAGGATCAAATCATCCCCAACCACACTAATGAGTCTACTCACTCATGGTGGAAAGGAGATCCACATTCAATGAATAAATATACATAATTGAGAAGGAGATCGAAAGAAAAACAAAAACTTTATTAATAACTAATGGAGAAACAAAATCAAACAAGAGAATCAATACACTTACTAGCATTTAATTTACTCAAATTACCAAAATCAAACCCTTGAATGAAGAGCTTGAGGAGGAAGACAACAATGGAGGAGAGAGAAAAAGAATAGAGGCTTCCCTTCTCTCTCTAACCCTAATAGAACTTATAATAAGAATAAGAATGAATCTCGAATTCCTCCTCTATCCTTTTATATCCCCTCCTTAATCTCTATAAAAAATACATTATCCTTACAAAAAAATCGAATTTCAAATCTGCAAAATTTTACCGCACAACGCCTGTTATCGATAACCCGATCTGACGGATGTCGGGTTATCGATAACCAAGATTCTCAGATCGGCTCGGTTATCGATAACATGAATTATGGTTATCGATAACTGTATCATCTGCATTTTGGCTGAGCCAGTTGTCTTCATCTGGTTATCGATAACGTGATTGAGTGGTTATCGATAACTACCTTCTCGGGTCTTTGACCGGCACATCTTCCTCCACTGGCTATCGATAACACGGCTGAAAGGTTATCGATAATCACTTTATCGGGTCCTCGACTGGTACATGCTTTTCTCCTGGTTATCGATAACACGAGTGAACTGTTATCGATAACTAATCTCTTGGGTCTGAAGCTGACACATCTTCTTCGTTTGGTTATCGATAACGTGAATGGATGGTTATCGATAACTGACTTCTCGGGCTTTTGGCTGGAAGTATCTTCTCTGTTGGTTATCGATAACATAGCATTATCTTCTCTGTGGGTTATCTATAATGTAGCGACTTAGAATTTTAAACAATTTCCTAAATAAAATTATGGCCGTTATCGGGTCCCATGCGATGAAATTCAATGGTCCGGGGTAGTTGGGGTCTGCGGTAGTGAGTTAGCATTGTCTCGAGTCATCCCGGCAATGTGCCGAGTGACTTCAAGGCCCATTATGGCCCATAAATTCTTTTTAAATCTAAGTATATTATTCATCAATGTCGTAGATAATTCAATTGTGAATCCAATGCATTTTGAATCGTCTCAGTCGGAGTTCGGACGAATAAGTTATGCCCAAAATACTCTCAAACAATCTTAGGTTCACACATCAGATTTTATATTTCGAAATAAGGTTCATCCTACTCTTCTACATTTCGATATAAGGTCCTGGATGCCTTCCTTGAAGCTATATTTCGATATATAGCAACCCCCTTCTTCCTCTCATTTCAATATAGAAGGTCACCTATTCAGATTTTGTTCATACTCATTTCGATATGTCACCCTTTGGACATAACGAAATACTTCATTTCGATATGTCTCCTTGTATTTCGATATGTGGGATGGTGCATCCCGATTGCATTTCGATATGCAATGTCCTCTAGTCAGATTTTGTTCACGCATATTTCGACATGCAGGGCCCCATGTATTTCGATATGTATGCTTTGTAGGATTGATCAGTGGAGAGTATGTTTCGATATATGCCTTTGGCATATATCAAAATATAGTGTTCCGGGCAGATTTGGGGATTTGTGTGGGGGTATTTTTGTCCGTTTTGGACAATATATATATGTATTTTGAGAGGGAGGAATCCCTGATTTGGATTCATTTGGCCTCTCCCTTCATTTCAGCCGTAAGTTCCTCTCTCTCAAACTCTCTCCCTCTTTCTCCCTCTCTTTGACCTCTCTCTCTTGCTCTTTGAAGGAAACGCCCTTCACAAACGTTGATGAGCTCGTCAAGGGCTACGCGATTACGGTCTCGGATCGTCCAGGTATGAAGGATCCCTCATCTAGGGATTTCAAGCCTTGGTGATTCCGATGGGTAAATCTCTCTCTACTCCCTTGTATGTATGTGTGTGTACATAGGATTTATTTCCGTAACCTTTTTCCGTCAATTTCATGATTCATGGTGTAGTGGGTTTTCCTTGAGAGAGTTGTGCAAGGATTTGTGTTGGTGGGTGTCGTAGGTGATGTTAGTGGTGATTTGAGTTTATCTTGGTGATTATTAGATTGACTTGTGGTCGTTGGAATTTGCGGACCCCAAGTGTTTGATGAAAAATCTTAGTGAATCATAAATCATGTTTTGGAGGATTTAGCCTTATTGGGTTATTGTAGGACTTGTATGGATGAGTGATTGGTAGTGTCGTGTCCTTGCAATTATCATAGGTCCCTTGAAGGTTTGTGGACACCAAGTATTTGACAAAACTCTTTTTAGAATCGTCTGTCACATTTTTGGAGGATTTGTGGTCTTGGGTTATCGTATAATTAGTATGGTCGAGTAGAGGAAATGAATTTGGAATGTGAATCACGTGATTGGCCCCTTTTAGGGCCGTAATTGACCTTGTTGGGTATTGCCCTTGATTTCGTCAAGAAGGATTGGTGATTTAAAGAATGTAATAATGAACGCAATATATTCAATGAACCTCCAATAGGAGGGATGAATCCCACGAGGATCACCCTCTCACAACAATTAAATCCAACACTTCTAAATCACCAAATTCAAGAATAAAGAACATGTGAGGAATGGTTGGAGTGTCGTTCCGTATGAGGGTACCGTTTGGGGATCGGGATGTGTAAGCTTGCCCCACCCATACTCATTGGTCTTCTGAACCATCCGAGATTAAGCAGTTTCGTTCTAGCCTAATCTGCGTGTTGTGCGTTGGTACCTATCTGAGGATCGGGCCCCACTCGTGATACGGCTAATGCGTGTGTGTGATACCCGGTGTGACCCCTTGAACCGCCAAGTGGGAATAATGCTATTTCGGGTCGCTTTGAGTCCTATGTGACTCCCTTGTGTCGCCAAAGGGGAATAATGTTGAGGATGGACATTTGCGGTGTCTGGGTACGTAGCCCCCCTTGCTGTGTGCTCGTTGGATTATATGTACCGGACTAGTGCGACCTCCGAGTACGTGACCCATCTTGGTGATCACGAGGTGGGTAGTGTCGGAAAGGATGACTTGGGCTCCCATGTCTCGTCATGTGGAGGCTATAATAATGTGTTTAATTAATAATACAAATTTACCTCAATCTCCAAAATATTCCAAAGTTAAACAAGAATCCAATCCATAACAATGTCCCCGGCGATTGGAGGAGTTGGTGGTGGAGCGATTTAACCCTTGTTGGGATGATTAATTGGGTTCTCTTAGTGAGTTTGGGAGGTGGTTTTACCTTGGTTGAGTCATTGGTTTCATTTGGGTTGCCTTTCCCTAATTGGTTGACTCTTGGAGATACACGTAGTGCTCACGAGTGGGTGTCTGTGTGTGGGTTTGAGTTCCTTGAGGTGGTGTCACCCTTTACTTGGCTTGGGTTTTCCTTTTCTCGTTTGCCCTTTTGTGAGGACACTTCGGCACGCACCCACAGGTGCATGCTTGGTAGTAGTTAGTGATTTTTCTACTGAGATGTTGTTTGCTCAGACCCTCATTTTTTTCCTTTTTCCAGGACTTGTTTGCAAGGCTTGGAGTAGTGGTGGACTTGGAGTTTGGCTTGTTGCTGGACTTTTGGGAGCTTGCCATTCCTCCCTGTTGTTGCACTTTCGTTCCTTGTACTGGTAGTACTTTCTTTTCAGTTGTACTAGTTGTGGTAGGCCAGCTCTTGTACTTTTCCCTTGTACCCTTTTGTTCAGTTGTACTAGTTGTGGTAGGCCAGCTCTTGTACTTTTCCCTTGTACCCTTTTGTTCAGTTGTAGTAGCATGTTTATGTATCTCCTCTTCCGCACTCTGTATTTATTTTGTAATCTCCTTCTGTATCATATGCTTGTAATGGTTACTTGAACTGATACGTATTTGGATGACAAACAGTTTATTCCCCATTTACTATTGCATAATTATTTCAAAAAATGGTTTTAAAAAAATTTGGGGCGTGACAGATAACCTGTAATTTGGACTCCTTTTCCATCTTTTTCCAGGCTTTCGTCACCCTACCTTTTGAACTCCGGATGTTTTATTGCGCCCAAAATGTGCCTTTTTAACTGAAATTCCTGAAAACGCTTGGAACACCTTGTCACATGTGAAATTTATTAAAAATGCGAAATTAACTCCTCTAACAACGTGGATAAGACTAGATAGACACGTAAAATATGTATATTTGCGTGTCTATCACATCTCCCAACCTATTGTTTGCTAGTCCCTAGCAAACTTAAATCAAACAGAATCCTGGGATTTTATTGAAAGTAAAACACGAGATAGTCCTTTTAAACCCCAGGCAGCCCCGGTAGGACGAGTATGGTCTCGTGAGGGTTTTTAGCAGAGTACTACACACAAAACACATTTAACTACTAAAAAGAGAAGAAGTAAAACAAATTGCATGGTAAACTCGTGACTTAATTTCTGAATCATTGTAATTCCAAGAATTTATTCTGATTACTTTTGATAGGTGCATAAACCCTTTTCAAAGTTGAGTTTTGATTCAAATTCTCTCGGGTGGGTCACTCACAAATGAATTTTCACTGAGAGTTTTATTATTAGGTTAGGAACCATCCTCGGATTTTGAACAAAAGAGTTTCGGCAGCAATTTATGATTTGGCTAAAAAGAGGTGGTGATGCATTCAACAAAGTGTTAGTGACAATACATATCACATAAGCACAATAAACAACTAGCAATCAGCACGTGGATCACGTAAATCATGTAGGACTTTGTGGCTTATCATGTAAAAAGGTACGATAGTCTGTATGCAAAAAACTAGGGCATGACATGATAAAAAGGTTCGGTGACTAACCTATGTCATCCCTCAAAAACCCAAGAGGAACAACCAAAAACAAAAAAACAAGATCAGGCGTTGCTAGTCGGATCAGACGGTGGAACATGAACACTCCCGGACATCTCCTGCTCAGGGATGGGTCAGGGTGTAGGTGGAACTCTCTCATCATCATGGTCAGTCCTACTCGTGATCTCATCTAACTGTGTAGTAATCCCTCGCTCCCAGTCCAATCTCCTCGCACTCTCCTGCTCAAAACTCCGCTGAAACTCCAAGAGGATCTATCTATCCACATCCAACTGTCTCTGAATAGATGCCAACATGTTCACCATCAATCTGTCAGCAGATGGTGCAACTGGAACCTCTGGTGCAGCAGCTGGAATAAAAGGATCACCGGGCACATCGGCCTCAGGATGAGCGGCAGGTGGTATGACATGTGCTGGCCTCCCCGCGGACGATGGGTAACACTCCTAGCAATCGTTCCATAAGTAATACACCCCAATGGTGGAGGAGTCCAACTCTCTTTGGCCTATAGACGAATGCCAGCATCAACCCATAGTGTGGTCAAAAGATAACCAAAAGGCAAGCTCGAAGTAGTCCCAGAAAATAGTCGAAACTTGGCAATGACTTGCCAACATCTGAACAGACAATCTCGGCCAATTCCACCCTCGTTGGTGGAATATACCCCTCAGATGGGTAAGTGATAGTAGTTGGATCAGGACGAGCACACCCCAGAAATGCTGCAATAGAATCCGGTGACACTGTCACATTCCTCCCTCTGATTTTTCCTCGCAAAAATGTTCATGTGTCATTCTCTTTGGCTACAGCATAGAAGTCATGGACCAATGCCGGAATATAACCCCGGATCTCATCAAACCAGCTGTCAGTCCGTATTCAGTCAAACAGAGTACAACATCAAACAAAATCCTATCCTCGTCATTGTACTAGGCTGGGGCAGCGTTGGCTAGGAGGTGGACTTGTCGTTCACATAAAATCGGTCTAGTTGCACACACTTCTTCCCATTTTTTAAGCATAGGTTTGGACTTTTTGGAGCGCGAGGAAGAAGGGATGTCAGCAGCAGGAGTAGGCTGAGGAGGTGCCGGTGGAGATGGTAATATCAATAGTGGCGCGACATTTAAGGGTATTTCAGTTGGGACATTTGGTTCGTCAGCTTGGTTGGTAGGTAGTGAAGGTTCAGGTTGAGTAGTGGAATGTGTTATAATGGTTTGAGTGGTGAAATCAATTATTTCAGGGTCGGTTGGAGGTGACGAGGATGGGCTATGTTGGATAATCAACCTTCTCCTTTTGGGATTTAAGGTTTGGCCACGGGTCTTTGTCATTCTTCACATCAAATATGTATATTGTTTTCTTTTAAGTGCAGCAGATAAGCGGGTTATCGATAACCTGGTAACTGAGTTATCGATAACAGGTTAAGAAACAGCACAAACTGAAAACTCCCAGAAATGGCGCGCAACGAATCAACAAGCAGGAATCCCTTATGCCTCCCACAACTGTATCCAATACACTCTCCTTCTCCCTTATACCTCCCACAAATTCGAACAAATTCAGAAAATTCAATTCGCCTCAAATTTTTCCGAAATCGCGAATTGATTTTCGATTTCTTTTGAAAACCCCTGAAATCAAATGCAAAGCGAGTCGATTACCTCTTAAATCCACCAAAAAATTGTTTCGGTGCTTCCAATTCGATTCAGCTGCTCGCTCCCTTTTCCGAAAATTTTTAGCACAGGGTCTGAAGCTTTGGGGTAATCGAAGTATGAGAGAGATGGGGATGGTTGTGCACTGCAGAGGGAAATGAGAGAGAGAACAGCGGTTGAGTTGAGAGAGAGGGTAGCAGTGATTTAGGGTTTCTGGTTAGGGTTTAGAGGTGAGGGAGAAGGTGGTGTATGGCGGTGGAGATGAGAGAAAGTGGTGAGGATAGGGGTGGTGGGTTCCGGTGCAGTGAAGAGGGGTGGAGGTAGGAGAGATGGGAGGGAGATGGGGTACGACGGTGGGGTTTCAGAATCGCCAGAGAGAGGGAGAGAAGGGTTACGGGGTAGGGTTTGGCAATATTCTGTTTATGTATATTTTTTTCAACTTAAGTGACCAGTTATCGATAACTAAGAATCTTGGTTATGGATAACCAGATGTTTTTGGCTGAATTTTTGGGTTTTGGATAGAATGCTCCTGGTTTCAATCACACTTTCACAATAAGTCTAACCTGTTCCGAGAACGTATTCCGTATTTCTGATTTCCCGGCTGACAAATCCCCCCCCCCCTTCCCAAAGGATGTGGTTCCTATGGTTTAAACTAAAAGAACCGGTATAAAATTAAAAACAAATGATGTATATGGCTCAAACGGGTCCAAGGGTAAATTAAAATGTAAAATAATTTTGGTGAGTATTTTAATGAAAGAATGCCTACAATCATGTTCACATGATCCACAACTTCATACAAGTCAATCAAAGTGCAAAATAACATGCATAAGTCACAAGAGTATAGAATTACCCCACAATGGAAGAATGGTCCAACGGAAAATAATGTGCGGGTGATGAATCTCCACTCTATGTTTTATCCAAGAGATTATGCATTTTCTCAATTTGTCTTCCGAAAACATCTTGTCATTACTAGATCCAAACATTAAACCACAAACTATGCCAAAACAACCCTTAAACTTCAACTAAAATTTTAAAAAATATATTAAAAATTTTCGGCCTAACTAATGTCTGAGAAATCAAGTCAAAATCCTTCCGTTATACCTAATTTATTGCAATACGGCAAAAGTCAAGGTTTTCGGGATTGACTTAATTTGAGAAACAAAAGTTAAGACCGAAAGATACACGAAGTGTACCCATCTCCCAACTTGAACAATACTACGTCCTCGTAGTAAAAGGAACTATCAATTTGATTAAAATTGGGACAAGGGAACTGTCACACTCCGGAAATCTTAATTAATTTCCATCGTTTGATAAATCGAAAATCCTAAATCGCGTTTAAAATCCATCGACTTGGTACGTTCTCCAAATCAGATTTCTTCATTCATGAAAGTCGTAGAGAATTCAATTAGAAATCCAACGCAACTTGAATCGTCTCAATCGGAGTCCGGACAAAGAAGTTATGGTCAAAATACTCTCGAAAAATCAATATTTCAATTCAGAGGGAAAATGGTCGCGTCGACCGGTACACCAGATATCGTCGACCGGTCATGGAATTTCAGAGAGCCATTTTATTGCTCTCGACCGGTACACCAGATGTCGTCGACCGGTCGTGGAGGCTTAATTACGTGCGCGATGGGATTTAATGAGGGACAGTTTGGGGTTTTCACCAGGGGTCCTATATAATGTTTTGGTCCGAAATTTGGGGTTGTCTTCCCCATTTACAACCCTAGGTTTCTCTCTCTACCTCCATCTCTCAAGTCCCTATCCCTTCTCTCTTCCATCTTTCTCAATCCATTAAGAATAGGCCAAAACGCAAAGTTCTAACGGCGTTCCTCTCTTCGTCCTCTCCGCGGTGATGGGCACGAATCGTTCCCGATCGGTAAGTTCTCCCTCCCTCCAAATCCTAGATCTACTCTCTCTCTACATTATATGATTATTGGTTAATCATTTAAGGTTTTGGTCTTAGGAAATGTTGTAGAGCATTGTTAGAGCTTCGCGGTGGCGGGCTTGTTTCACTCCGGCGATCATTGAGGTTTTCCGGCGACTTTTCCGGCGAATGTCACTGGAGCTCCGACGAGGTAGAGTTCTTTATCCCTCTCGTTTGTAATGTTGGTTTCCTAAATTCCTTTTCAATCGTTTTATGAAAATCCGTAGAATTGGTGTGTTCTTGAAATTAGTATTAACGGGTTATCGTTCGCGTCAATTGGTCGGGTATGGGTAATATCTAGGGTCTCTACGAATTCCCTAGAAAGTTAATTGTTCGATTCCGAGTCTAATTTCGAAAAGCCAAAATTTTTGTGAAAACTCCGTTGTCGTCGTCTTATAAGCAGAATGGCACCGGTAGAGCTATACGAGCTGAAAGTGCAGTTGATGGAGTATTTGGAGAAGGGTTTTATCCAGTCTAGTTCTTCACCGTGGGGTGCACCTGTGCTCTTTGTGAAGAAGAAAAATGGATCCATGAGGATGTGTATTGACTATCGGCAGCTGAATAAAGTGACTGTAAAAAACAAGTACCATTTGCCCAGAATTGATGATTTGTTTGATCAGTTGCAAGTGGCAACTATATTCTCAAAGATTGATTTGCGATCCGAGTACCATCAGTTGAAGATCATAGATAGCAATGTACCGAAGACAGCTTTTCGTACTAGGTACGAACACTTTGAGTTTTTGGTCATGCCTTTTGGGCTGACAAATGCTCTTGCAGTTTTCATGGACTTGATGAATCGGGGTTTTCAACCCTATCTGGACTCTTTTGTGGTGGTTTTTATTGATGATATTCTTGTTTACTCTCGTACTATGGAGGAGCATGAACATCATCTAAGAACTATGTTGCAGACCTTGAGAGAAAGGTAGTTATTTGGGAAGTTCAGCAAATGTAAATTCTGGCTGAAGAGCGTGGTTTTCTTGGGGCATGTAATATCTAGTGATGGCATCCGTGTGGATCTGAAGAAGATAGAGGCAGTGGTGAATTGGCCAGCACCGTCTAGTGTGACTAAGATCCAGAGTTTTCTAGGTTTAGCTGGATATTATCGTCGTTTTATTTGTGGCTTTTCTGAGATTGCTTTGCCTATGACAAAGTTGATTCGGAAGAATGTCAGATTTGTGTGGTCTAACGAATGCGAGAGGAGTTTTCGTCTGTTAAAAGAAAAGTTGGTGACGGCTCCTGTCTTGACAGTTCCTAAAGGTACCAATGATTTGATAATTTATAGTGATGCATCGTTGTGTGGTTTGGGATGTGTTCTGATGCAGAGAGGGAAGATTATTGCATATGCTTCACGTCAGCTGAAGCCTAATGAGCTGAATTATCCTACCCATGACCTGGAGTTAGCAGCACTGGTGTTTGCTCTAAAGCAATGACGACATTATCTTTATGGTGTAACGTGTGAGATTTACACTGATCACCAGAGTCTCAAATATTTGTTCACACAAAAAGAACTAAATTTGAGACAGAGGAGATGGCTGAAGTTGATAAAAGATTATGACTGTTCGATTCATTGTCACCCAGGGAAGGCCAATGTCGTGGCCGATGCTCTGAGTAGAAAATCAGCTGGGAGTTTATCTTGTGTGAGATGTGCCAGAGTTGAAAATTTTTGTGAAGTGAAGAAGCTGAATGCAGAGTTAGAATTGGGCAGTGGAGATGTGCTGTTAGCTCGGTTTTCTGTGCGACCGACCATCATTAATCGTATTCTTGTGGAGCAGGATTCTGATGAGTTGTTGAGAAAGAGGAAACACAGGTAGCGGATGGTGTAGAGAGTGAGTTCCGGATTGGCAGTAATGGTATGCTTATGTTTGGACAACGGATGTGTGTTCCTGATAGTCCTAATTTAAAAAATAGCATTCTGGAGGAAGCCTATTATTCTGCTTATGCCATGCATCCGGGTGGCAATAAGATGTACTGAAATTTGCATGAGAATTTTTGGTGGAAGGGCATGAAGAGGGATATCGCAGAGTTTGTGTCCAAGTGCTTGACTTGCCAGAGGGTAAAGGTGGAACATCAGAGGCCTGCAGATTTGCTTCAAAACCTACTGATACCTGTATGGACGTGGGAGCACATGACTATGGATTTCATTGTGGGATTGTCGCGCTATAGGTTGGGCTTTGATTCGATTTGGGTGATTGTGGATAGGTTGACCAAATCGACTCACTTTTTGCCGGTGCGTGTAACCTACACCACCGAGAGGTATGCGAAGCTTTATATTGAGGAGATTGTTCGATTGCATGGAGTCCCAGTGTCGATTGTTAGTAACAGGGATCCTAAGTTCACTTCGAGATTTTGGCAGAGTTTGCAACAGGCGTTGGGAACTTCATTGAAGTTCAGTACGTCTTTCCATCCACAAACTGATGGTTAGTCGGAAAAAACTATCTAGATTTTGGAAGATATGTTGCGTGGATGTGTTCTTGACTTCTGTGGCATTTGGGATGATTAACTACCCTTAGCAGAGTTTGCTTATAATAATAGTTATCAGTCCAGTATCAGCATGACACCCTATGAGGCACTATATGGAAGGCGTTGTAGTACGCCTATTTGTTGGCGTGAGGTTGGGGAACGTCGGTTGTTGGGGTCCGAGTTGATTCAGCAGTCGACCGACGGAGTGAAGTTAGAGAAAGATTGAGGATAGCTCAGAGTCGACAGAAGAGTTATGTTGACCATCGTAACAGAGACTTGGAATTTGTAGTGGGTGACCGAGTGTTCCTTCGAGTTTCACCTTGGAGGGGAGTAATCCGTTTCAGAGGTAAGGGGAAGTTAGCTCCCAGGTATGTGGGGCCTTATGAGATCATAGAGAGGGTTGGTGTGGCAGCTTATCGGTTATCCATGGCAGCTGAATTGTCTCGCTTGCATGATGTTTTGCATGTATCTGCGCTTCAAAAATGCATTGGTGATCCTACTCATGTCTTGAAAGACGAGGGGATAGAGATCCAGGAAGACTTATTATATGTGGAGGAGTCGTTGAGGATTATTGATCGGATGGAGCAAGTTTTGCGCTCCAAAATTGTTCATTGGGTAAAAGTTTTGTGGAGGCATCATGGCTTGGAAGAAGCCACATGGGAAGGCGAGGATGCTATAAAGGCTAAATATCCACATTTCTCCCTCTCTCCCTCTATCGCCTGGTCGCGCCTCCTCTCTCCCTTCTTCTCCGGTCGCCGGTTGCGTTCCTCGGTGGCCTCTACCTCTTCTCTCAGTCACGTCCCTCTCTTTTCTCTCTTCCTCTCATTCTTTCTCTCTTTCGTTTTTTATTCTGAATCAAACCCTCCCCTGACTCTTCACTGTTACACACGACACATAGGGGAGCAGGTGGCTCTTTCCCTTTTTTCGAGTTTCCTATTTTTTAAAATTATTAACTAAAATTACATAAATTACATTAATCATTTATAACTTAAAATTAAATACCCTATAAATTTTTATAAAATTCTATTTAAATTATAAATTACCATCTATAATTTTACGCATTTATTTTAATATATGAATTTCAATTTCGGCCCATCACAATTTTAATTGCTCAAAAATAA
>NMUG010000318.1:0-23747 GCA_002855965.1 Monotropa hypopitys
TATCAATTAAGATTCATATTACTTATCTTTTGAGTTTAATATAAAAAATCTATATAACAATATTATGATTTTTAGTCAGGTATCACGATACTATTAGCTTTATATTTTTAATCCTTAGATCTCATTAAATGAATCAGATCAAAGTAATTTTATAAAATCGGCCTCTTTAATATCGATTGTATTTAGGAATAAAATAAAATAAAATTCAATTTTTTTACTACTAATTTTTTTTTGAGATTATACTTTTTTTGCTTCTCTCGAAACTTTCAAAGGAACTGGACAAAAGTGAAGGCGTTGCTATCACTAGGTGGTTATGATGCCGATATGATAAGCGAATGTCCTGGAAATAGAAGGGTTGTAAATTGGTTCGAAAATTTATTGGATATTTGTTAATTAGGCTGTTTGGCGCAAACTATGATCTGTTAAAGAAAGTTGGTACTATTCAACGTTTGGTAATTTTTTATGCATTTGTTTGTATTTTATTATTCGTTTTGATGAAAAAAAATTTAAAAATAAAATTATGATAAATACTATAATACATATCCCTTTTAAATGTGTATCGTATACAACTCTTGAATCTTTTTGCTTTTGTGGTAACCAAACCAAGTTATGTCATTGAGTCAGGTAAATAGAACAAACCCTAGAGGAGCTAGACTTAGAATGTGCAGATGATCGAGCAAAACAATGAACAAAATGGATTGGATCTTAGTAGTACGATGTTAGGACATGAATTGATTAGGTAAAACACACTAATTGTACCATGTTACCAGACCACTATGTGGAACACTAGGAAGACAATTTGAGGGGCTTAGACCGCAAAGCAGTACATAGTATGGACAAGATCATCCCATTTGTTACGCCCAGAATTGGGTCACCATGCTAGACACCGAACGGTGGAAAATATTAACTAGACCGAATGGGTCAGTAAGAGCATTTCTACACATGTCATCAATCATGGCAAATCCTGCACATCATGCCCTACAGTCGTGGATCACGGGAGCATGACAATTCCAGAGATTGCACCGTATATCACTCTCTTCCTATACCAGAGTGGGAGTGTCATTACCATATCCAGAGGAGAATATAAACGGGGGCATTGGTTAAAGAAAATGGTACAGTCAATAACTCTAAGCATATCCCTCTCGAAGCTCTGTCGATTCGCGCTCTCAAAACCTCATCTGACTTAGGCATCGGAGTGTCCTTCAGCGGACAACGTCGAGCAACACTAACAGTGCTTCGTTTTATACAGCTCATAGGTGGGACACTACTGCTCAACCCACATCCATGAGGACTCATTAACCAAGGTTTGGGAACCGACACCCACAATGGTGACTCTATTGCAGAGCAATTCACTTTACACAATTCCACTTTGATCCAACAAATATTCCTGTAATATCCGTTCCCGAATCTTATTAAATATATCTTTTAGTGTATTTGTGAGGACCATAGAAATAAAAAGGGTTTTGTAAATCCTATGTAATTAAAGGATAAAAATTATGAGTGGTGGTCATCGGCATGATCGGCGTCGTACTAATCCTTAGAAAATAAGAAAAATTAGGTGTGTCATTCTTGGGAGAGTTATAGAATGACCCTAGAATGCCAATTTGATATTTAAAATAATGGAGAAGCGTTTGGATTTGAGTTTAGAGGGTTGGATGTTAAATTTAAGGTGTTTAGAGGTGTTGCACGTGTCCTCGTCCAAACCACTATTTGGCCTCGTCCGGACGAGTGACCCGAAAGTTTGGCCGGGAGTTTTTGGTGGTGGTCGTCTAGACCAGGGTGGCCGGCCGTCCGGACGAGAGGTCGCCGTCCGGACAAAGGTGATGCCCGTCTGGACGAGAAATACTGATTGTGCGTAAATGAAGGGCTTTTGGGGTTTTGTGTCCAAATGAGTTTCTACAAAGCCCTAAGTCATGAGAGGGACGCCAAAAACGTATTTTGGCCCCTTGGAGGCTCTTGAGAGGCTAGAGAGGTGTTAGAGAGAGAGAGAGAGAGAGAGGAAGGATTCATGGCTTCTTAGAGGTTCGAGTGCGATTCGAGGGCGGTTTGCCGAAGCTTGAGGCATGCAGATGCTTCTACGAGGTACAATTAATGTTTTCCTTCAATTCCTCAAGTAGTATTTCGATTGGTATGAATTTGATTTGTCACACTCTAGAAATTTTAATTAATTTTCATTAGTTTCAATAAATTCAATAAATCGAAAATCATGTGCCGTTGAAATCTCGGGATGTTTGTAAGTATCTATGATCGTCGTATATTACTTTGAGTAAGTACGAGTGGGATGGAAGTCCTCGGCATGATGTTCGTTGATGGTTGAGCGTTCGGATAAGTCCTTAATCATGTTTAAATCCATCATGACTTAATACGTTCTCCAAATCAGGATTCTTTATTTATAGAAGTCGTAGATAATTTGATTATGAATCCAATGCAACTTGAATCGTCTCTATCGGAGTCCGGACGAAGAAGTTATGATCCAAATACTCTCAGAATTTCCATCTTTCAAACCAGTGCAAAATTAGCCTTGTCGACCGGTACACCATACCATGGTCGACCGGTCGCGGAGAAACAGTGAGGGGGAAATGAGCTCATCTTCCAGTAGAAGATCTCTGATCTTCTGGAAGATGAGGAAGACTATGAAGAAGTGGGAGGGGAAAATGGGCTCGATCTTCCGGTAGATGGGCTCTGATCTTCTAGTAGATCGTGAGTTAAAAAGTCGGGTGTGGTGGTCGGACCTATGCCCTGAGGGCCCGTACTCGTTATGTAGCGTCGGTCATATCCTTAAGCCTTGAGGATCCTTCGGCATTCCCGACTCTTCGGAACAACGAGACTTCAGTAGGAAGCAATTCAGTAAAACCACCATCCCTCCCAGATAAGGTGGTCCGAGGGTCCGCCGTGTTACCGGTCGCCAACCTCCGGCTACCATGCCGACCGACAGAGCACTAAAATCATCCTTGTGACAAGGGCCCTGCTCCCGAGCCTACTGACCCTTTAGCGGAGGGTCAACCCTCCGGCGGCACCTAAGCACGCGGCATCTCGGGCGCCCACTTACGGGTCCCCGTCCGTACAACCGACCCGGCCCACAAGTCATTCCGACCCACTAGGGAGCCCATGATGTGCGACCCTTGCGCCATTCTTGAGTCCCAAGCCAGCACACTCCTATACATACCCCCTAGGGGGTACTGTTCACGAGATCTGATACCCGATAGCTACCGTCCGGCCTCACAGCATCTGCTTTTGTCTTTTCCTCCAAACGAGACTAACTTAAGCATCGGAGGCCCCGTTGGTCACGACCGACCGGCGGGCACTAACCTCTTTTTTACAGGAGCCAAATAGAGGAATCCATTTATTGTTTTCAGGGACCACGCAAGTCTCTGGTTCGTCCACCGACGCCGAACCTTCATAGAACCCACATCCAAAGGAAGCACCACAGCAGAAAACCCGCCACCACAATTGCCGTTCACTATGGGACCAGCTAACCCCTTCCTTGGTGGAAACCTGATATCTGCCCCACTCTAGACTTCCGAGCTTCCCTTTATGGACGATGCAAATACCACACCAACGAACCAAGATGCCACACTCCCCCTTGGTCCTCCTCCTCTGTAGCAGCACGTCTCCCTAGGTCTCTTCGCATCTTCCTCCGAACTCACACTGGAGCTCGGGTCGGCCTATGCAGCGGCGATGGATCGGATGCTGAAGTAATGGGACGCAGAGATTGTGTAGCTCCGGGACCAGGTAACCAGGATGGCCGGTGCTGTAGACTCGGCCTCACGGTCTTCGGGGCAGGGGTGGCACCGACACTGATCAAAGGAAGATAGAGAGAGTAAAGGGAAGGGAGTGACCGAAGGGCATGAGTGCCGGACAACTCTATCAGAGGACAACGGATGGCACCCCAGACACCACGAATTCCATTCCAGTGGATGATCCCTAGGGATATCATCCGTCCCGTTATACATGTACGAAAAAGGGGAATTCGTTGAGGTCCGCCCGCGTGATCTCCATAACTTCCGGCTAGAACCAGAGGACTCCTGCCATCAAAAGGAGAAACACCATCACCACCGAGAGTAAAGGCACCGTCATCACTCTCCGACTTCGAACGATGACAGGAGGGAGCATCGATGCCATCGAAGGGACCACCATGTCGATCGACCCATTAGGCAGACCCTTCAAGATGTCGATGCTCTTCTGGAATAGCTAAGTCTCTTCCCCTTCTCTCGAACTATCGACTCGACCGTCCTCCCTACTAACTTCAGTCTACCCAAGTTTGAGAGGTATGATCCGAAGACCGATGCCTACACCCACCTCATCTATTTCCGGTAGATCATGGCACTCTACTCCTCGAGTGACGCCATCCTATGCAAAGTCTTTCCCACGAGCCTTGGCACCCAAGGCTCGCTCTGGTTCAATAAGCTCTCCCCCGGTCCATCCGGAGCTTCAGAGATCTGGAGAGGGCCTTCCTTTCCCGCTTCGTCACCAGCGGCAAGAAGAGGAAAGAGATCGACTCTCTAATCAGCCTCAGGAAACGACCGGACGAGACACTCCGGAAATACGCCGATCGCTACTCGAAGTTGTACAACGACATCCAGGGGGTCGCCACATCTTCTTTCAAGCTGGGCCTAGAGTCCTAGAGTCCCATGTTCCGGGAGCTCATGCTCCATCCTGCGGAGAACAGGGACGACATCATGCAGATGATCGATAAGTTTTGCCAACTAGAGGACCTCTTAGCAGAGCGAGCTTCCGTACGACCCCCTCAGGCATGGCATTCCCCCGCCGAGCACAACCGGGGGCAAGTCAATATTGTAAAAACAGGAGAGAGAAAGGTACCAAAACCAGAGGACTACGTTGCGGAGACAACAGTTTTCACGGAGCCGATCTACATTCTCTTTTGGCTCATCAAGGACGAGATATTCTACAGGGAGCCAGATCGCAAAATCGAGGACAGGCATCCCAACGGAAAGGCCTACTGCACCTACCACCAAGAGAGAGGCCACTTCACGACAACCTGCCTCCCCTTCAAAGCCTATCTGGAGCATCTGGTCCGGTGAGGTCACCTCGACAAATGGATCGACCGACGCAGGACTCCGGCAGCCAGACCCAATGTCGCCCAAACACTTCAGGCCGAAGAGAATGTACCCGTCATCCTATGATCTGCTCCATTATCCGGCAGCTCACTGAATCACCAAAGAGTTCCCCCCGACCTCAATCTTGTTAATCTTTATTTTTATTAATGAAATGTGTTTGTATCTTTGCCTTGTGCCCTTCATGTTTCTTTCAGGACCCAAGATCATGGATCCGGCAAGCGCGAGCTTTGGCTTGGTTACAACCTCCCAACCACCCTATGGCTCTAGGAAGTCCATCCATCCTATGGCTCCGGCAGGCGCAAGCTTCGACTTGGTTATAACCTGTCCGTCCATCCTATGGCTCCGGTGGGTACAAGCTTCGACTTGATTATAACTCGACCGTTCATCCTATGGCTCTGGATTGTCTACCCATCTCTCAAGACCGACCGTCTGGCTTGGTCGGGTCGCTGCAATGAGGACTGTGGCTCCGACAGGCGTGAGCTTCGGCTTGGTTATAACATTCCGACCACCCTATGGCTCTAGGCAGTCCATCCATCCTATGGCTCCGGCAGGCATGAGCTTTGGCTTGGTTATAATCTTACCGTCCATCCTATGACTCCGGCGGACGCGAGCTTCGGCTTGATTATAACCCGACTGTCCATCCTATGGCTCTGTATTGACTACCCATCTTTCAAGACCGACCGTCTGGCTTGGACGGGTCACTGCAATGAAGACTGTGGCTCCGACATGCATGATATTCGGCTTCGTTATAACCTGTCGACCATCCTATGGCTCTAGGCAGTCCATCCATCCTATGGCTCTGGCAGGCGCGAGCTTCGGCTTGGTTATAACCTGACCATCCATCTTATGGCTCCGGCAGGCGCGAGCTTCGACTTGGTTATAACCCGACCATCCATCCTATGACTATGGATTGTCTACCCATCTCTCAAGACCGAGCGTCTGGCTTGGCCGGTTTACTGCAATGAAGACTATGGCTCCGGCAGACGCTAGCTTCGGTTTAGTTATAACCTGCCGACCACCCTATAGCTCTAGGCAGTCCATCCATCCTATGGCTCCAGTAGGCACGAGCTTCAGCTTGGTTATAAACTGACCGTCCATCCTATGGCTACGGCGGGCACGAGCTTCGACTTGGTTATAACCCGACCGTCCATCCTATGGCTCTGGATTGTCTACCTATCTCTCAAGACCGAACGTCTGGCTTGGCTAGGTCGCTGCAATGAAGACTGTGGCTCCGGCAGGTGCGAGCTTCGGCTTGGTTATAACCTGCCGACCACCCTATGGCTTTAGACAGTCCATCCATCCTATGGCTCCAGCAGACGCGTCGGCTTGGTTATAACCTGACTGTCTAGCCTATGGCTTTGGCGGGCGCGAACTTCAGCTTGGTTATAACTCGACTGTCTATCCTATGGCTCTGGATTGTCTACCCATCTCTCAAGACCGACCATATGGCTTGACCGGGTCACTGCAATGAAGACTGTGGCTCCGATAGGAGCGAGCTTTGGCTTGGTTATAACCTGCCGACCAGCCTATGGCTCTAGGCAGTCTATCCATCCTGTGGCTCTGGCAGGCACGAGCTTCGGCTTGGTTATAACCTGACCGTTCATCCTATGGCTCCATCGGGCGCGAGCTTCGGCTTGGTTATAACCCTACCGTCCATCCTATGGCTATGATCAAGACTGACCGACTGGCTTGGCCGGGTCACTGCAATGAAGAATGTGGCTCCGGCAGGCGCGAGCTTCGGCTTGGTTATAACCTGCCAACCACCCTATGGCGCTGGGCAGTCCGTTCATCCCATGGCTTCGGCAAGCACAAATTTCAGGATCAGCTATAACCTGACAGTCCAGACCTCTCCCCCCATCATGGGGCTATCTTACTTATGTCCAGTGCCAGTCCGGATCTCTCCCCTCATCATGGGGCTTACTTATGTCCGGTGTCAATCTAGATCTCTCCCCTCATCATGGGGCTATCTTTCTTATGTCCGGTATCAGTTCAGATCTCTCCCTCTCACCATAAGGGCGTCCGGTATATGGCCATGCAATCTCCGGAACCATCGGTCAATCCCCTCCGGATAGCAAAAGAGGTAAAATGTTAATAAATTAAGGCATTTACATTAACTGTATGTTACAGGCAACTACAAATATCACGACTACTCCGGCTAATCTGCCTCCGGCTGATTTGCTCCCTTTCCGGAAGCTCCAACGGAGGAACCTCGCACTCCGGCACACGTATATTAGACCGAAAGATTGAATCTGCTGGCATCCCTACGGCATCAAGGGCCATTCCCCACGCTTCCCTAAAGGCCATGTCATACCCTAGTTTGAAGCCGACTTCGTGGACTTCAGGGAATAACTCATGCACCTCACGACGGTATACCTCTATGGTGTCTTGGACCCATTAGGCATAAGCTTTGGTATCCGCCTCGGCCACAACCTTCTTCAGTTCCTCTTCACTAACTCCTCCAGCCTGGCGGACAGTGCTCGGACCTATCTTGAGCCTTTCTTTCAGCCGATCCCGCTCTGCCGTTACGTGGATATGGACTATGTCTCGGCACATTACCATGAAATGTGTTTTCTTGTGGGTTAATGGTAACTACCCGGGTTTAAAAAGGAGTTTGCCCTACCCGCGTACGACCCCGAGTTTAGGAAGAAGTTTTCCCTACTCGGTTATGATTTCGTGTGCGATCCCGTGTGGCTCTTTGAACTGCCAAGGAGTTTCGACTGTTCAGGTGCGATTATAGTCTCCATCGTGACTCCCTTGTGTCGCCAAGGGATGACAACGTATGTAGGGGACGACTGCGGTGTCCCGTGACCCAGACCTTGTGTGTGGTGGGTAGGACCTAGTGTGACCTTCTAGTACGTGACTCATATAGTTAACGATGTGTGTAATGTCGGAATGGATGGCTTGAGCTCCCTTGTTTCATCAAGTGGAGACAATTGTTGATAATAAATGAATAATGGAAAATCTACCTCTTTACCCAAATATGTTTCAAAGTTAAATAGCACCTGAATCTATAATAGTGCTTGGATTGTTGGGGGCTTGGGAATGAGGTAGTGAGGTGATTGTGATGTGGTAGCGTTTGGTATCGTTTTACCAGTTGGGTGGTTGTCTATCTTGCAGTACCGTATCCGCGTTCTACTTTTGGGTTTGCACTTACCTATCACGAGTGAGAGTGTTGGTTTACCTTGAAATCTTGCGATTGTTGCTGTACTTCTATGCCTTGGGTTCTCCCCTTTCTCTACCCGTGTGAGGACACTTAGGCACACATCTGCATGTGTACACTTGCTAGTTGTTATTGGTTTTCCTGCTGATCCGTATGGCAAATGTTTTTAGAAAAACATTTTGAGAAAGGAATTTGAGAAACGATTATAGCCTATGGGCATGTTTTGTGAAAGAGTTTTGGAAAGTGATTTATATACGATATGTATATGAGATATGACGGATGATGATTGGTGCCTATATGGCCATGGGGGATGCCCCTTAACATATTGAAGTCGGGCTACGGTTCGATGACATGTTACATGTCGAGGTCGGGCTGTGGTTTGACGACATGTTGGAATGGGACTGCGGTTCCATGTGATAGTGTACAGGGTGCACAAACTATTGCATATAGCAATAGCTATTTTAAAAGAAACGAACATGAGAAGTCCACTATTTTGAAAAGGGTGCTTCGGTCCAAATTTATATTATGTATGAAAGGCATTTAATGTGGAAGTTGAAAGGGAAATTGGTATCATTGCATGACATTGCATCTTTCCTATTTTTGGAACATGATGTTTTTTTAAAGTTAAATCATACTCTTACTTGCCTTTCAACTAGAACATGCGATTCATATGTTCGCACTCAGTTTTCTTGTTTTCTGACTTGGAAATAGGTATCTAGTGATAGTGGTCCGCTACGAAGCAAGAGAGAAGGATTACTAGGAAGAAAGTGTTGGTCTAGTGGGGTGCTAGTGGTAGTATCTAGTCCTTATAGCTTATTCATTTCTTTTGTAGCAATTGTTTATTTTAAGAGCAAACTTTTAATAGAACCTCGTACCATGTCATTATTTTTGGGTTGTTGCAACAATTAAAAATATGTTATCTTTGTATATGATGAGTCATGAATGGTTAGTGATTTAGTTTAAATTGTCATGTTTGGGATTATTTGAGGTATTCATTTAAAAAAACTTTTATTCCGCTATTTATTGGTATTTTGGAGTATGAGATGTTACACTTGTGTTGGATTTCTCATGTTTAGCTTGAATGTTGTGGTTTGGATGGGTACAAGTTCATACCTAGGGTCTAAATCTAGTAGTTTTAATCTCATTGATGGGTTGTATAAATTAACAATGACATAACTCATGCTTTGAGCGATGTCCCTCTAGGTGTTCGACAAAATATCCCAATGAACAAATTCCCTTAGAAACCACTATCTTTAGATATAATTAAGGTCTTGAGGCTGCATAAGAGTTAGGAATATGTGGTTCTCACTTTAGGTCTTAACTGAGGGTTGTTAACCTCCTTGATGGGTCGTACACAATGAACATTGGCATGGTCCATGCTTGTAGCTATGTCACCCTAGGTGTTCGATAAAATATCTAAGAGAACTGAGTTATAGTTCTCGTGTCATCTCTTGACCAATGACGTGTTCTTTCTAACTAAACCTTCCGGATAAGGTCCTAGGCCGTGATCCCTCAGTTGTGTTGTCATGATAATATTCAGAAGTCCACATAACCTAGGTTTGGTATTAGGAATCCCGTGACCATTTCACTTAGTTAATTTAGTTTTTATCCTTTGCCTTATGTTTTAGTTTCCAAGGTTTTAATAAAAAAAATCCAAGGGTAGCGTCCTTTCGCCTCTATCACTAAATAGAGCCTCTCTACCAAGAAAATCCCTTGACTCTGTCAACTCCCCGTGATTCGACCTTGTACCTACCACTTTGCTAAGTAGTATTTCTGTGTTCGTAAATTATTAATGCAACCACCGGCCCGTTTACATTGAATTACAATGACACGGGTCGCGCGTTTGACATTTTGGTGCCATTGCCGAAGAATTGTAGTTAGAGTTAAGTTTTTGCTAGTTTAAAGGTTTTTTACCCCGCCGTATATATTCCCTTTATTTTGTCTTTCTCATTTTTGTTTATATAAAACAAAAAACTTAAAAAAATATACATTGACCAACCACGGCTTCCAGTGACTATCCCATGTACCACCATTCTAACCATCCAAAAACCATGGACCAACTTGTTTGGGAGGCCGACCAACTTGCTCGAGAGGTTAACCAACTTGTTCGGGAGGCCTCAAATCCTCCATTCCATGAACCTTCATATCCATGGTGATATGACCACCCGAATTCTTATTGGGAATGTGATAACATCCAAGATCCTCCACCCCGTTACATACTATCAAGACGTGACTCCCAATGAGCATCACATACATCATTATACAAACCAAGAGGGAGTCATGAACCAAACGTCGTGGTGGGGGGTGGGGGGGGGAGTCACATCCTCCATTCCCAAAACCGCCTTGCCAATAGTGGAGTGACCACTCTAATTATTATAGGGAATGTGAGTATTACCAAGAACCACCACCACCCTCTTACCATGATGCAACGGCTCTACAATAATTCTATCATCCAGAGCCATCCGAAGAATTCCCAGGGCAATGGTCCCAAGTGGAGCCTTATACATGCCAACTACTGTCGACAAATACCTTGGAGGATACCTTACAAGTATTTCACCAAGTTTGCCATACTAATAAGGCTCCCTACTTTGATAAGGTGGCTCCTCCCGAGTCTTTTTATTCGGAGCCATCCATGTGATTTCATGAACATTTGTTCCCGAAGGACAACAATGACTCCCAACCACCACACATAGACCCCTTAGAGGACACTCTGCAAATGATGGGGTCGCTCCCCAAGTCTGAAAATGACACCCCTCCTACATTTGATGGCGGCGACATTCCGGTGAATACTCCAGCGACTACTCCGGTGGGTAAATTCTTGACTTCTATCACATGTGTGTGTGTATGTAGTTCCTACATTTGTACTAAAATTCCCAAGGAATTGTGATTTTATAACATTTGGGATTAGGATAGAATTTTTCGATAGAATCACTTGAACTTGAAATAGATAGGCGTCAATGGAGAAAACAATAACGTTGAGATAGTTGATTCACGGTTGAATAACTAGTTTGTCATCCATAAGCGTATAGACGCCACATGTTCGATAGAAGTCCTTAATGAGTCTTGAAGGATCCTTGGGAGAGAAAATAATCTTGGGAGAATCGTAAGACAAACTTGGTTACACGATTGGTCGAGAAAGGATTTAAACAACGAACTTGAACTCCTATGGAAGCGATACACATGGAATTATCATAATATTCTTACATTGGGTATCAAACATGAATTTGGGATTGAAGATCGGTTTGGGAAATGGGTGAACTAAGGTGATCGTGTGGGACCTTCCTAGGTGTCGCCAAGGTTAGAATTATGGACCCTCACCCTCCTTTGTGTCATGAACTTATATTGGTTGGTCGAACTTGATGATCAACCCGAATGGAATGATCTTGTGGGTTGTCACCCTTTACGGGGTCAAGGTTGAGCTTACGGTGTGAAACTTGGTGAGATGTGAAAAGTACTCAATGAACTTCAAATATTGAGAATGTGCCTACCAAAGGCTCCTCGTGTACGATCTTAAATCTATCACCTCTAAATGAAAGATTAAAGCAAGAGTGATAACATCTGTGCGGGTACTAGCGTTGGCTAGGGGACTAGAGGTGGATAACTTGGCAGATAATGAGACGGACGGGATGGAAACACTAGCGTTGGCTAAGAAGAAAATAAATAATATAATAAAATGCAAATTGCGACAGACTATCGTAGGCTAGGAAAACCACATAGGGTAACATACTAGCGGTGGCTAGGAAAATGTACGAAGTAAGGCCTTGGTTTATCCTTGGCATACTATCCTTTGGCTAGGAGATTGACACAAGAAAGGCCTTGGGTAATCCCTCGGCATACTAACCATGAGGGTTAGGAATTGACACAAGAAAGGCCTTGGGTAATCCCTCAGCATACTAACCATGAGGGTTAGGAATTGACGCGAGAAAGGCCTTGGTAATCTCTTGGCATACTAGCCTCCGGCTAGGAATCATACGAGAACGGACTTATGATGGGGTTCTCGGGAGGGTCGCTCCCTCCACGACATTGTGCACAATGGGGGTGACGTTAACCCTTCCAACATGTTTTTGGGAATGACGGATACGACGCGAGATAATACGTAACACTATTTGACCATCGACGATACGTGATGACTTTACGGAATACACTAATGATGGAATGCCTTGGTTAGGATTCCGGGACTAATTTATAAATGGAATGCCTTGGCTAGGATTCCGGCAATACGCTATCTTATGTCAAATAAAGAAAGAAAACGTGAATCGTACAACACAAAGTAAGTAAGTGAACATCTCAATTGTTGATAGAATACATAAGCTAATCAACTAACTCCATGGATAGTTAGTGAGGCTTATGAGTGGTGTACTCTACGGTTACCCATATACGTGTTGTGTGGACTTGTGATAGCTCCCTTGGTTACCCCCCTTTGGTAGAGAGTTAGTCATGATGACTTGAGAGTGAGTTTGATTATCCACTAGGCTCGACACTTTTACCTCCCTTGCACTTGAGGAGATTAGTAGATGTACATGTAGCTCAGTCACCTCTATAGTTTGGTTTGCGCTCACTCTATTGCTTTACTACTTGTGTTTCTCTTTTAGCTTTACTACTGTTGTTGCCACTACTGTTGCTCTTGCTCTTTACAGCTTTTACTTGTGTTGACCCCTCCTAGGCATGCACCGCATGTGCATGTTTGGTAGTGGTCAGGAGTTTATCTACTGAGCCGTGGTTTGCTCAGACCTTTGTGGTCCCTTCCCCCTACAGGTTGTTGCAGGGACTTGTCGAGATTGTTGAGCTTGGAGCTTAGTCAGCTACCAGGTTTTCAGGGATCCTTGCAACAGGTTTCTCGTAGTACTTCTGTTAGCTCTCGAGGGTGAGATGTACCCTCACTTTTCTTTCTGTTCAGCACTTCAGTTGTAGTCGTTTGGTATTTGTTCTACCTTCTGCTTTTCTATACATATTGTACAATGAATGTAATGAGAAATTGAATGAAGTGCATAGATACTACAAGTATTGGTCTCCCCTGCTTTTATTTAAATTATTTTAAAAAAATGGTTTGAAAATCCGGGGTGTAACAACTTGGTATCAGAGCTTTCGGTTCGAATACCTTGGAACCGTGGAGAGACACTTAGTCTCCATGGGTTCTCTTAGTCATTACATTGTTCTTTGATCGTGTCTGTGTACTTGTGACGCACTCTTGCTTCTTGGTTCCGCTTCTTGTTGATACTCTGTTTGTTCTGTCTCCTTCCACGGATGTCGAGTTTCTCCATCCCTGGGAAGTCGAGTGTAGATCTTTATGGCAAGTTCAGCTACCTTGTAGTTGTAGAATATCTTAGTATCCCTACCCTTGGCATCTTTGAGGCATTCTTTGGCAGTCTTCGTGCTGTTATGGTCTCCTCTAGAATTACCAGAGTCGAGTCGGTATCTACAATAGGTTGAAACCCTTTGGAAAAATTTGAGATGATTGTAGTGGTTTCTTTTACCTTGTCGCTATAGGTAAGAATCTCGATCTTATGATGGCATAGTAGAATTATCTTGGGAAGTTCTGGCACTAGTCGGCGATTCTTAGCACCTTGTTGAGCCCCTTGAGAGTCGGTGGCATGATCATTGTGGTTTTATGATGCAAAATCCGAGAAATTGTGGTGAGATTGGCATTTTGGTCAGTATAAATTCACGCTTATCCCATGTTTTACTGAGGTCTTTAAGGCGAAAATGTGAATTTTTTCTGGTTTCCCTCTTTTAAGGAGGTTGAGTTGCACGTGAGTGTAAGTGCGACGGTAGCGCATCTTTTTCCGTTTAAAAGTTTGTCTCACACTAGATTGCAGCCCCTTCGACCAACACATCCGCAACTGACTTTACACGATCAATCGGTTGCAATCTAGTGTGAGACAAACTTCTAAACGGAAAAAGATGCGCTACCGTCGCACTTACACTCACGTGCTAACGAACAAAGATGTTGGGACATCTCACTTCACAGGCAAGGCAGGCAACTCAACCTCCTTAAAAGAGGGAAACAGAAAAAAAATCACATTTTCGCCTTAAAGACCTCATTAAAACATGGGATAAGCGTGAATTTATACGGACCAACAAGCCAATCTCACCACAATTTCTCGGATTTTGCATCATAAAACCACAATGATCATGCCACCTACTCTCAAGGGGATCAACAAGGTGCTAAGAATCACCGACTAGTGTCAGAACTTCCCAAGATAATTCTACTATGCCATCATAAGATCGAGATTCTTACCTATAGCGACAAGGTAAAAAAACCCACTACAATCATCTCAAATTTTTCCAAAGGGTTTCAACCTATTGTAGATACCGACTCGACTCTGGCAATTCTAGAAAAGACCATAACAGCACGAAGACTGTCAAAGAATGCCTCAAAGATGCCAAGGGTAGGGATACTAAGATATTCCACAACTACAAGGTAGCTGAACTTGCCATAAAGATCGACACTCGACTTCCCAGGGATGGAGAAACTCGACATCCGTGGAAGGATACAGAACAAACAGAGTATCAATAAGAAGCAGAACCAAGAAGCAAGAGTGCATCACAAGTACACAGACACGATCAAAGAACAATGTAATGACCAAGAGAACCCATGGAGACTAAGTGTCTCCCCACGGTTCCAAGGTATTCGAACCGAAAGCTCTGATACCAAGTTGTCACGCCCCGTATTTTCAAACCATTTTTTTAAAACAATTTAAATAAAAGTAGAGGAGACCAATACTTGTAGTATCTATGCACTTCATTCAATTTCTCATTACATTCATTGTATAATATGTATAGAAAAGCGAAAGGTAGAACAAATACCAAACGGCTACAACTGAAGTGCTGAACAGAAATAAAAGTGAGGGTACATCCCACCCTCGGGAGCTAACAGAAGTACTACGAGAAACCTGCTGCAAGGATCCCTGAAAACCCGGTAGCTGACTAAGCTCCAAGCTCAACAATCTCGACAAGTCCCTGCAACAACCTGTAGGGGGGAGGGACCACAAAAGTCTGAACAAACCACAGCTCAGTAGATAAACTCCTGACCACTACCAAACATGAACATGCGGTGCATGCCTAGGAGGGGTCAACACAAGTAAAAGCTGTAAAGAGCAAGAGCAACAGTAGTGGCAACAAAAGTAGTAAAGCTAAAAGAGAAACACAAGTAGTAAAGCAGTAGAGTGAGCGCAAACCAAACTGTAGAGGTGACCGAGCTACATGTACATCTACTAATCTCCTCAAGTACAAGGGAGGTAAAAGTGTCGAGCCTAGTGGATAATCAAACTCACTCTCAAGTCGTCACGACAAACTCTCTACCAAAGGGGGGTAACCAAGGGAGCTATCACAAGTCCATGCAACACGTATATAAGTAACCGTAGAGTACACCACTCCCAAGCCTCGCTAACTATCCATGGAGTTAGTTGATTAGCTTACGTATTCTGTCAACAATTGAGATGTTCACTTACTTACTTTGTGTTGTACGATTCACGTTTTCTTTCTTTATTTCACATAAGATAGTGTATTGCCAGAATCCTAGCCAAGGTATTCCATTTATAAAGTAGTACCGGAATCCTAACCAAGGCATTCCATCATTAGTGTATTTCGTAAAGTCATCACGTATCATCGATGGTCAAATAGTGTTACGTATTATCTCGCGTCATATCCATCATTCCCGAAAAAACGTTGGGAGGGTTAACGTCACCCCCATTGTACACAATGTCGTGGAGGGAGCGACTCTCCAACCCCACCATATGTCCGTTCTCGTATGATTCCTACCCGGAGGCTAATATGCCAAAGGATTACCAAGGCCTTTCTCGCGTCAATTCCTAACCCTCATGGTTAGTATGCCGAGGGATTGCCCAAGGCCTTTCTTGTGTCAATTCCTAACCCTCATGGTTAGTATGCCGAGGGATTACCCAAGGCCTTTCTTGTGTCAATCTCCTAGCCAAATGCTAGTATGCCAAGGATAAACCAAGGCCTTTCTTTATACATTTTGCTAGCCACCGCTAGTATGTTACCCTATGTTGTTTTCCTAGCCTACGCTAGTCTGTCGCAGTTTGCATTTTATTATACCATTTATTTCCTTCCTAGCCAATGCTAGTGTTTCCATCCCGTCCGTCTCATTATCTGCCAAGTTATCCACCTCTAGTCCCCTAGCCAACGCTATTACTAGCACAGATGTTATCACTTTTGCTTTAATCTTTCATTTAGAGGTGAGAGATTTAAGATCGTAGACGAGGAGCCTTTGGTAGGCACATCCTCAATATTTGAAGTTCATTGAGTACTTTTCACATCTCACCAAGTTTCACACCGTATGCTCAACCTTGACCCCGTAAAGGGTGACAACCCACAAGATCATTCCATTCGGGTTGATCATCGAGTTCGACCAACCAATATAAGTTCATGACACAAAAGAGGGTGAGGGTCCATGTCTCTAACCTTGGCGACACCTAGGAAGGTCCCACACGATCACCTTAGTTCACCCATTTCCCAAACCGATCTTCAATACCAAATTCATGTTTGATACCCAATGTAAGAATCTTACGATAATTCCATGTGTATCGCTTCCATAGAAGTTCAAGTTCGTTGTTTAAATCCTTTCTTGACCAATCGTGTAACCAAGTTTGTCTTACGGTTCTCCCAAGATTATTTTCTCTTCCAAGGATCCTTCAAGACTCATTAAGGACTTCTATCGAACACGTGGCGTCTATACGCTTATGGATGCCCAACTAGTCATTCATCCGTGAATCAACTATCTCAACGTTATTGTTTTCTCCATTGACGCCTATCTATTTCAAGTTCAAGTGATTCTATCGAGGAATTCTATCCTAATCCAAAATGTTATACAATCACAATTCTATGGGAATTGTAGTACGAATATAGGAACTACATACACATACACACATGTGATAGAAGTCAAGAATTTACCCACTGGAGTAGTCGCTGGAGTATTCGCCGGAATGTCGCCTAAAAATGGTGCCGCCGAGCCACCGCAAACCGAACCCACCACCGCGTACATCTCCTCGTACTTTACAATGTTCATGAAGGCCGCACCTCCATAACTCTTCACCGGGAAGTCGCCGGAATCCAAAATCTCTCCGGGTGGATTTGCCAAGTAGGTTGCCGGATAGCTCTCGCCAAGGGGAGCAACGTTTATCCTTGCGACTTCTTGATCCAAGCATCTTCGCAAATCTCCTAACTTTAGATTTTGGAGGAATGGAAAAGATATTGGGTTTTCCGGAGAGCTTGAGGTGAGGAGAGCAACATTTGTTCTTTCAGAAAATTCATCCAAGGCTTGAAAGCCCTTGGATTTGAAGGAGGAAGAAAAACCTCCATTAATGGAGAAGGAGACAGGAGAGAAAGGTTTAGAGTTGGGAAAATGAGGAAGAAGAAGGGTTGGGGCGATTTTAGGGGATAAAATCGTGTTAGGGCAAGATTACCAAAGTGCCCCTCACTTAAATCATTCCAAATTGCGCATTTCAGCAGACCGTCGTTCGGACGAAAGTCATCGTCGTCCGGACGAAACCCCCATGGTCTGGACGAAGACCCCAATGGTCCGGACGAAACCTTTTGAAGCAAACTTCATGATTTATGGACCCGTCGTCCGGACGAAACCTGAGCGTGGTCCAGACGAAGCTAGCAGAAATGTTCCGAAACGCGACGAAAAAGCCCCGAACCTTCCCAAACCATCCAAGGACACCTCCCGAACATTCTAGGCACCGAAATGACGTTTTGAGGCTATCCCTTAGCCTCCCTCAAGATCATAAACACATCGAATGATCAACAAACGACGAATGAGCGATGAATGGACATGTTTGAAAATCCCGAACGAGAATGAAACTCGTATCGGGGATGATCAAGGCACCTGGACTCATTCCAATGATTCTACCAACTCATCCACGACCTTGAACACTTCAAAATTTGTTGGATTTTATTTTATTTACCAAAGAATTGAATTTCAAAGGGAATGGAAATTCGAGTCGTTACACATCCCTTCTCGGTATTCACTTGGTGAATCAACGATTTGGTTTGAAGTCGTTTCTATGGGCATTCTCTACGAATAAACAGATTAGCGAGCCTTTATTCTAGAATTGGCTTGCCAATCAACAACAATCGAGAAGAGAATCAACACCGTTATCTACTGCGATCAATAGTGGTATTCTAGTTAACCCTTTTTGTTTTTTCGTTCTGTTTTGCATTTATTTCCGCTACGTTGGAAGAAGGCTGCAGTTGGATTCGTAATCGTAATCCAAATCTGCATCAACTACTGCCTCCTCCACCCCATGATAACAAGGGGTGGTATGGGTCATCAATGTCATCCATGGGATGATGGATCAAGTAGCCGAGTAGAAAATCAATAAAGAGATCTGGTTGGTCCAGACCGGACGAATGGTGATGAACACTGACACGACACCAAAATTACTGCGACCAGAGCCGACAAAGAAATGGAAGATTACGTTTTCAGAATAGGATCTTGAAAGGGTCTAGTTCCCTTACAACGATGCTTTGGTTGTTAGTTTGAAACTCGAAAAATTGCTTAGTCCAAAGGATCCTCATTGATCCGGGAAGCCCAATGGATGTGATGTACTACCCACTATTCAAATAGTTGGGTTTTTCTAATGACGAAATGGTCCCCTCCAAAGTTCCTTTCGTGGGCTTCAACATGTCCCTGGTTTGGCCCCTAGACAGGGTCAACGTTCCAGTCACGGCGGGAAGCATGAAAGTACAGACGGAGTTTGTTCTAGTGGATATCCCGAGCCCTTACAATGCCATACTAGGCTGGGACTGTCTCCACCAGGTGGAAGCCATTGCATCCACCTTTTTAGAAGTGGTACGGTTCATTAGCCCAAATGAGCAGGAAGACATCTACGGGGACCAGATGGCATCCAAGAGGTGCTACGTGGCAGCTGTCAAGGACAAAACCATACCAACATAAGTACATTGGTTGGAAACCCCAGACGTTCCGATGCTGGAATATGTTGGCACCAAAGCTTCAGGCAAGGTAGTGAAAGACTTGGTCCGCATTCAGGTCGAAGAAGGTACTGATCACTTCTTCCGTATTGGGCCAGACATACCAGAACTGGAGCAAAGGGAGATGGTAAAGTTTCTTAAATCCAATATCGAGGTCTTTGCTTGGACCCCTTATGAAATGTCGTGGGTTAGTCCGGACCTCATCTTCCACTGACTAAATGTCAACCCTGTCTCCCGGTCTATAGTACAGAAAGCCCGTCGTTCAGTGGCAATCTATACAGAGGTAGTGATCGAAGAGGTGGACCGGCTACTAGAAGTGAAGATGATCTGGGAAGTCTAGTACCCAACTTGTCTCGCCAATACGATGGTCATCAAGAAGAAAAATGGAAAGTTTAGGGTATGTGTGGACTACACTAACCTGAATGACGCTTGCCCCAAAGACATGTTCCCTCTTCCTCAGATAGATCAAATGGCCGATGCAATGGCTAGGAATGGTCGTCTCAGCTTTATAGATTCCTACCAGGGGTACCACCATATATAAATGTACATCCCTAACGCAGAGAAGATGACATTTATTTTTATCAGGGGAATATACTGCTACCAGGTAATGCCCTTCGGGCTCAAGAACATTGGGGCAACATATCAATGGATGGTCATGACAATGTTCCAGAGTCTCATTGGCTGGACCATGGAAGCGTACATATATGATGTGGTAGTGAAAAGCAAGGAGGAGTTGGATCACCTGGCAGACCTCCAAAAAGTGTTGGATATATTGAAGAAACACCGTCTCTGGCTCAATACAGAGAAATGTGCCTTTAGAGTTGGGTCTGGTCGATTCTCAGACCGCCTTGTCACTCGGAGGGGAATCAAGGTGGATCCGACCCAGATCTTTGTGATCTAGAATCTGCAAGCACCTAGGACTATCAAGGAAGTCCAGAACCTGGACATGAATGGCTACGACACTCAGTCGCTTCATCATCCGGTCTTTTGACAAATGCCGACCATTCTTCAACATCCTCGGGAAGTGCAACTGATGCAGTCTTGGACGAAATAAATTGTACCTCTCTAAGGCGCCTCTGCTCACTGTATCATGAGTACATGAGGAGTTATTTATTTACCTTGTTGTCTTATAGCATGTATTTAGTTCGGTTTTAGTTCGACAGGAGGTTCAACACCACATCCCACTATACTACTCCAGCAAGATGCTCCTGGACACCGAGACAAAGTACTTGCCTCTGGAAAATCTTGCCCCGACCTTAGTATCTGCCTTAAAAAAGCTGGCTCTATACTTCCACGCCCACATCATCATGGTCTTAATCCAATATTTGCTTAGAGCTTTACTCTGAAAAGTCGCCCTGTCTAACTGAATCTCAAAGTGGGCCATGGATCTTGCTAACTTTAATATCCAATACAAGGCATGTACCACCATTATAGCCCAGGTACATGTAGACTTCGCTGCAGAATTTTCTCCCAGATCCGAGGAACCGGATTGGAAAATATGTCCATACGAACAACCTTCCGTGGAAAAGCCTTTACATATACTGCAGGATGTTTGCGTCGAGTTTGGACCGGACAATTCTAAACTAGTACCACAAGTTGTCACCTAGATCGATCTGCAGCTGGGAATAGTTGGCTGAAACCTTCGTGGGTAGATTCATGACCAGCCATGCTTTGCCAAAGTACTTTGACTCTCTGACGTCTTTGAGAAAACGATTGGGCGAGACTCTTAGGGAATACACTAGACGATATGTTGACACCTACAATGAGGTCGAGGACTGCACCGAGCGGCAGATTGTGTCTATGTTCAAGTTAGGGCTTTCCTTTGGTGAGAAACTAAGGGAATCCCTGACCCTGAACCCAGTGGACACATTTGCCGAGCTAATGGAGCGAGCAGCATGCAATATTGGAGGAAGAAGTCCTTGAAGTAGGTCGCAATACCAATATATCACACCAGACCCACGTGGTGGATTCTACTGGCAAGAAGATAAACATGAAGAGGAAGGCGTCCCAACAATCTTATTCTGAGAAGGGAGAGGAAGCTAAGGTTGTACTGCAGACTGCCCATAGAATGCCCAGAGCAGGAGCTGAGGCCTACAAAGAAATTAGGATGAAGTTCAATACCCCCATATTCAGAATGGTACACCCCCTCAAGGACGAGCCTTTCTGGAAGCGGTCCGCTAGGCAGGGGGAAGAAAAGATGAGCTAGAGGTCACGGGACTCAGATGCAGCAACCACAGGGAGTTCGGCCACATGACAGAATAGTGCCATCTCTACAAACAGTTTCTAGAGGACCTTGTGGGGCAAGTTATCTGAAGTAGTATATCGCCCAAATGCCCAGACAGGACACCAGACCTAGATAGGTGGATGTGTGAGACAACTATTTGGATGAGGACCTACCTACACTATGGACCATTACCATGATCCACGGAGCCATAGAGACAAGCTCCAATGGCGAGTCACGTGCTCAGAAGAGGAAGGAAGGCCACGAACACCATGTATTGTAGCTCGGGCAAAAGCATTAGAGGAAGCAAAGCGGGAAGCCTGCCCAGATCTCATTTTTAGAGGAAGATCTAGAAGGGGCCACTTTCCCGCACAATAACGCATTGGTGATCACTCTGAGCATCAACAGGTATGACACGGAGAGTATCTTGGTGGACCAAGATAGCTCCACCGACATCCTTTATTTTCAAGCATTCAAGAGGATGGGTTTCACTCAGGCCAACCTCAAGTCAACAAGAACTATTTTCATCGGTTTCAGTGCGGAGCCAGTATGGCCCTTGGGAATCATCACCCTCCTAGTCTGAGCATGGAAGGTGACTATGGATACAGAGTTTTTGATGGTGGATGTACCATCAGCCTACAATGCCACCATTGGGTGTACATGGATGCACTAGATGGGGGCCATCCCTTCCACCTACTATCAGATCATCAAGTTTCTAAGGTCCAAAGGTATCGAGAGCATCAGGGGAAACCATAATTCATCCAGAAACTGGTTCATGGCTTCCATTAGATCCAGCCCCAACGTCGAGCAGGTGAAATCCATTGTATTTCTAGATCAGCCTGTCTTGGAAGATGTAGGCATGGACCCCTCTACCCGTGTGGTTGAGGACCTGAGAAAGGTTCCCGCCCACGAGACTGACGAGGAAAGATATATTTTAATTGGGGACGAGCTCCCTGAGTGCCACCGTGTTGGTTCGGGTGCTGCGGGAGCACATTAACATATTTTCTTGGACCCCACAAGAGATGCCGGGGGTACAACCGAGCATAATATATCACCAGCTGAATGTCGACCCTTGCCACATGCCCGTTATACATAAGAGGATACGCTTGGACGCACATCACTCAGAGGCTGTTATTGAAGAAGTCGATCGGCTCATCCTGGCCAGTGCCATTAGGGAGGTCTACTATCCAGATGGCTCTCCAATACAGTTGTTGTCAAGAAGAAGAATGAGACCCGGAGGGTCTGTGTGGACTTCACAAGCCTGAACAAGGCTTGCCCCAAAGATAGCTTCCTCATGCCCAAGATTGATCAGTTGGTGGATTCTATGACGGGATACAAGCGTATGAGCTTTCTAGATGCATGTAGAGGCTACCATCAGATCGCAATGTATGAGTCCGACTAGGAGAAGACATCTTCCATCACACCACTGAGGTTATTGTTGAAATCCAGCGACCTAACTACCACACACGCAGTAAAACACGATTCCAACGAGAGCAGAAAGAAATGCGAAACAATTAATACACACACAGTCCTATTTGGGGCAAATCCACAGAAGTCTTTTATTCCTTCTGTTCGAAGAGTATTACACACACAGAGAAATGTATTAGGTCTCTCTCTTTTGAGAGGCGGCTCATTATTCCTTTTATACTTCCCCATTAGGGTTTACAAAATAAAGAATCTGTACAATCTCTATTTTACCCCTAATATACTAGTATATTCCTGTCATCCCGCACAACTCATATTAGAGCTTCCCGAGCATATTTACACGAACGAACAGACTCAAATATAGTCCGTTCTTTTCACTATCTGAGCTCGGCTACCTATCAGGTCAGCTCGACAACTATCTCGTTGGAAGCACACTTCCCAGACGATCAGTTTCGACCAATCAACATCCTCAATGGAGGTTTTCCCGAGCTGCTACATGAGTCCGTTCTTTCTCTCGTCTTGGCTCTCTTCAGCTCGGCAATGAGCTATTCAGCGCGGCAACAATGCAGAGCCCTATTTCTGATTTGCCCCGAGGACATGGAGCTTTTTATCCCTCATGCAAGCTATATGAGCCACAAGTCCAACAATCTCCACTTTGGCGAATACCTGCCCATTCAGAAGATCTTCCATGACCTCATTCAGCCTCCATTACTGGAAGTTTCATCAATCTCTAGCATCCAGAGATTTGTATCAAGTCCAATCAGTGCTTGAACTTATCCACAGTAACTGTCTTGGTCAGCATGTCGGCTGCATTCTCAGTCGTGTGCACCTTCTCTAGAATCACATCTCCCATAGCAATCAACTCTCTCACCTTGTGAAATCTGATGTCAATATGCTTAGTCCTTGC
>NMUG010000319.1:0-23741 GCA_002855965.1 Monotropa hypopitys
CTCCTAAAACCTATTTTGAGACCAAAACTGTCGATTTGAGGAAATCTAATCGGTTTTTAGTGAGAGTTAATTTCCCTTGTGTTTCTGCTACCTTATCTCGAACCCCGCCTACGATTTCGTCTGGAGCTTTCTCTACAAACTGCAGAAAACAAAAATAGAGATTGTGAAAGAAAGTTAGGGAGGTGCGTACAAGCACACAAGGAAAAAAATCATAAATTCATTACATTGCATGTAGGAGACGTTCATTGGTATGTAAAGTCGGTTATTTGCTACGCAAGTGGGAATATCACCCCTTTCTTCAAGAGAATGGTGCAATTTGAAAACCAATTACAAAATAAAAAGTCGTGTGAAGTCCTGAAGCTTTGAGGTTATAGCATATCTAGACCAGGAGGGACTCAGAATTTGCTTATGTTTGTTTTTTAGACAAAATAAAATGTGTTTTTTAGACAAAAAAGAATGTATAAACTTAATCAGAGTTCATACGTTAGGAGAACTTAAGCGAGCAACAAGCACATCATACTCCGCTTGCATCTTTGAAAGACGCTTGGTGAGGCGCTCCACTTCGGATGAGACGTCTACCATATCAGCAAGAGGAAGATATGCTTCTAGACCTTCACCGGCGACAAGATGGACTGATTGATTTGCATCAACTGAAACATTAATGTAAGTGTTGCATTATCATGCGATAATTAATCAAAACGTACCCTTGCATCAATGGATGAAAGATTGGTCAAGATAGAGTTTTTTTAAGTAAACTCGCCTGGAGCAGACTCCACAAAATGGACATTCTGCAAATCTAGCCTGGAAAGAAGAGCTAAAACTTCCTTCTCATTCTGCACAGAAGCAATTTTCTTGATAAATTTATATATACATATTTCTTTCAATGGCCACACAAGTACATAACCAAGCACAAAGCTAACTGATTTTTCACTAAAAAAAGCAAGCTGGTGAAATCACTAGGAAGGAAGTCGCAAAATGATAGTCTTCTTGTAAAAGCCGGTACCAATAGAACTCATGGTGCCAAAGGGCATTCCCCAACCCATTGAAAAAGCAAATAGAGGGAACAGCCTACCACCTTATTTCAGCTACAAAGCTCTCAACTCTTATCTCAAAATTAGTAAGGCAGACAAACTCCTAATGTTCCCACCAATTGTTTTTGGTTTCTCAGAGGCCAATGTATGCTTCTCCAATACCCAAATTCCTTCTACAGCCCTCCCTTTTGGAATTCTTCCTTAATTCAACTTCCTCAAATCTCCCTCCATTTTCTTAGACAGAATCAGACCAGGGTTACCCCAATTGTCGAGTTTTCCATCGCCCCCACAATCACTATTAAGAAAAAGAGGATACTTACTGAAACATACTGAAGGACTTCAGTATTCGCAACTACAGATGCAGATATACGCCTTGCGGGCTCAACGGAATATTCTGCTCGAGCATTGCGAATTGCTCTTGTCTGAGTCTCAGAAGACAAAATAGCCAGTGGTTACTAAACTTCCACAAAAGATGTTGAGGCAAATGTAGAAATAGTATTGAACTCACCAGAGCTTGTAAATTCTCAAATCGTTTCACTGAGTTAACATCCCTTGGGAGTGAAGTCTGTGGCCAACATGATATGATAAGAGCTTCTTTCCTATTTGGCAAAGCCTGTAGATAATTAAAGACCTCGTGAAATTACTAGAACGTCCACAGAAGACAAAAGAAAAAGAGAAACAACATATCATCAACAAAGAAAACACCAAGGGGCACTGTAGAAGTATCTCTTAGATCTAACCACGGCCTTTGAGGGAAGTGAAAATTTCGCATGACAATGATTGTGCCTCTAAATTATAGCAAGGAGTGCCAAAAGACAATCGTGTCGTTACAGTAGCTATTTGCCTGGTATTTCTAAATCCTCATTCGGAAGTTTGGATAACTGTGTAATACGAAAGGCCAATACCACAAATAGATAGCTTTTCCAATGGCAACATCCCATGCCTAGAAGGTAAGTCCACCCACTAGTTAAGAAATCATGAACAAAATTTTGCGGAAAAAAACTCTTTCAAATGCCTGCAGGAGGCGATGAATACATGATGTCACAAATTCAAGTGGAATCCTATTTTCTACTAGACAAAGGTAAACGAACATAAGATCACTAATTTGCACCACAGTTGTGTAGATGATGACTACAAAGTGATAGACACAATTTTGCATATTTAGAGTGTCTATTTCTTTCTCTTTTGTTATAATTGTTTGTTTATTCATTTATGTTTAGTTCATATTTGTGTTAATCTTGTTTTCTAGTCTTTGCATGTTTTTCAGGTTAATTAGTGCTCCCTGGAAGAGTCCGGAAGCCCCCGGGATTCCCAGAGCGATGAGGAGTCCATTTTGAATCACCGAAGAAGAGCCAAAGTGAAGAAAACCAGCAGAAGATCCTTCTGTCAAAGGGATACCGGTCTTCCGATCCTACGGGGACCGGTCCCTTTATCACAAAAGGCCAACCCCAGGGAAGGGTACCGGTCTCCGCGAAGGGCCAGTCCCTCCATGATCAATCGGCCAAAAATTGTAAAGGATACCGGTCTCCTAAGCTGCTGAAGACCGGTCCCTCTGTGTATTTTTCTGCACTTTCAGCCCAATTAAGGGCATTTGGTCATTTTAGGTGGGGGAGTATATATACTCGTTTTGCATATGTTTTACAAAGTTTTTATTATGTTTTAGGGTTTTAAGGGGTGAGAGCTTCTCTCTCTACCCCTTCTTCTTCTCTCCTCATTTGAGTGCTTTTCAAGGGTTTTGGGAGATTTTTTCCTTCCTAAAGGTTGTAACTCTTTCATCTATCCATTTAAGTATTTTATTTGATGTGTTATGTTTAATAAATTTGGCGTTCATCTTTCGATGATGTGTTTTTCCTTGTGTTTCTTGCATTCCTAGCTTTAGTTTAGTGTTAATAGAGGGCTAACCTCATTGGTTTGGTCATGGGGTGACTAACACCCCAAGACTTAGGCTTGTGTTGGACTTCCCCATATATGTGCTTGTATATTGTGGTTTAGATGGGCCGAATTCATGCCTTAGGGTCTTAACCTAGTGGTGTTAATCACCTTGATGGGTTGTAGACAAAGAACCTTGTCACAACCCATGATTGATGCGATGTCCCGCTAGGTGTTCGATAAAATATCCCAATGAACGAATTCCCCTAAAAACCACTTATCTTTAGTTATAATTGAGGTCTTGAGGTTGCGGTAGAGTTAGGGGTATGTGGTTCGTTAATTTAGGTCTTAACCGAGGATTGTTGACCTCCTTGATAGGTCGTAGGCAATGAACATTGACACATCCCATGCTTGGCGCTATGTCATTCTAGGTGTTCGATGAAATATCTAATAGAATCGAATTTTATCTCTCATACCATCTCTTGACTCATGACGTGTTCTTGAATGCCAAACATTCCATGTGAGGTTCTAGATCGTGATCCCTCATTCGTTTTGTCATTGAAAAGTCTAGCATATCCTAGGTTAGGTGTTAGGAATCCCTAGACCATTCCGCTTAGTTAACTTAGTTTTATTTCTTTTGCCTTATGTTTTAGTTTCGTAGTTTAAATCAAAAATAAATCCAATGGTAGCGTCCTTCCGCCTAATTCGCAAACCAACCCCTATCTACCAAGCAATCCCTTGATTCCTTCAATTCCATGAAGATCGATGCTGAACTTATCACTTTACTAAGTGTTATTTCTTGTTTATAAATTTATAATGCATATGCAGCCCCGTGAGGTGACGACGCATGGGGCGCACGATCACAAAGTTAAATATATATTAATAACACTGCTTATGAACTTTACTGGCATATGCTAAAAGTAAACTACAGCTAAAAGAACTTGTTAACTCTTACCTAGAAGACAATATAACAAATTTCTGCGCACATTGTTCAGTAGTGTTAATAAATAGGCCAGAAAACATAATGATCATGAACTTTGATCAACTAATCCATACCATGGGCAAAAACCAAATTAAGCCTCGTGGCTCAATCAATTAAGCTCGGCTACAACAATCCTTTTTTATCATTCTCCAATGCCAAGGGCTATTTCAAAGTAGTTTTTACCACACCCTCCCATGTCAATCCAGAACATTGTTGGCATAATAACACTCGTACTTCTTACCGTATATATAAATCAACTTCCAAAAGTGTGGTAGATTAAATAGGACAAGCCACCAAATCTTAAATGCTTGCAGCCAGAAATCAACAAGTTTACCTGCCACAATTCTTCCGTTACAAATGGCATGAAGGGATGAAGCATTGTCAGAATATTTTCAAAAACATACAGAAGAACAGCCTGTGCTATTGAAGCAACGGATTGATCTTCTGATTGGTACAGGTGAGCTTTACTGGCTTCAATATACCTAAGGAAAAAAATAGAAAAATATCAATCACCGAAGAAAAATAAAGGGAATGGATCGTCAATTGCACGCGTAAAGGGCTAAGAAGGACGAATGCAAACACAAATATGTATACAACACGAAATAGGCATGTGAATATAAAAATTAAATAAAATCAGGATAAGGACACGGTATGGATAAGTAAATAGATAAGCATATTTCATGTGTATAGATGGAAATAATGACTACATTATTTACATTATAACTACATTACTGTCTTTCAGTGAAGCGATTGAGACACTAAATATAACATACCAATCAGCAAAATTACCCCAGAAGAAATCATATATTTCTCTTCCAACGTCTCCAAAGAAGTACTTGTCATAACTTGTGGTGACTGTGTCAACAAGCATATGAAGTTTTGAGACCTGATTATTTGATGAACTATGAAGTTAATAACAGAGGAAGAATATATTGGTACTGTATAAAAAGAATGACAAGTATTTTCTTACCACCCAACACTCTGGTAAAGGTAGCCTAAGCAGAGATTCGTCGAGATCAAACTGCAAAAAGATTTAACTGTATCAACATAAGCCTAGAGCAATGCCCTACCCTGCCTAAGTGATCACAGCAAGGAAATAAAAATTCCTGTCTAGAGGTAATATACATGAAAGAATGCCGTACCCAATGCACAAGGAAGTTTTGCTATTAAATTGCAAACCTAACCGGGTTTCACAAAAGGAATGGAGAAATCTAAGCAATCAAATGGCACAAAATGAATAATTTCTGACATGCTACAGCTCATTATTATATATGAAAAGGCTCATCTAAAATGAGCTGTCAACGAAAAGGATTTCACCCAAATGCTGATACCAAGTGCGAGTAATCCCAAGCTTTAGGCATTGGCTTCCCTGACCTACCAACACATGGGGTGCCTATTTCATTTGTAACCATTTAGTGTGTCAGCAATAAGCCCACGATTACCAGCTCTGCGCTGTGTACGGACACGAACGCATTTTGGATTTTAAGACCTTAACAAAAAGCAGTACCATTCGCTATTATTTGATGCCTTGTCATCATATTGGTAAGATTTCATTCCAGTCAAAAGATCAAAGTTTGTTACAAAGTAAAATTACTAACCTAACATTACTTCCACCTAAGATAATTTCCAAGACGAATTTAATGGGCAACATAATGAACCTTATGTGCCAACAAAGCTTCCCAAGCAAAACTATCACTTTGACTTGGCAGATTCTGCAACACAAACTTGCCGGCGTTCCACAATTTGTTAGTGAATGCCTTGTTGGCTGTCAATCTCTCCATCGATAAGTTTAGATCCTGCGAGATGTAAGAGGCATAATTTGTATTTGTTAGAAACCAGGCATGTAAACCTACAGCGAGCCACGGACATGTAGAATTATTTGACGCAAAAGACAAACCTGACCAGAAGTTCCTAATGCAAGTGTGAATCGCAAAGCATCCGTACCATACTCCTTGATTGTATCAATGGGATCTATGACATTTCCCAATGTTTTAGACATTTTCTGCCCCTGAGGACAATTTGTCACATAACTAATTTAAACAGGTATAACTAAAAACGAAAAAAGAGCTAAGAGCAAGTCAATGTCAAAACACACGCGTGAATGGTATATGGTAGTTATGACATCAATGAAGGTTGAACACAGATCAAAAAGAAGAAAACAACGATGCCTGTTTCTGCAGGTAACAATCATTGGTTGATGTGACTAGATAACATTGGAGTTGAGCTTACATGCAATTTCAAGTACGCAACACAATTCTGGGACTACTTCTCTATCAATATTTAGGTAAATGAGACACCAATTTTATTAGGTTCGTCTCAGAACGAAGTCCAAAGATACATATTATTCAGAGCAGGGAAAAACGTCTTCAGTATGCCAGTACATCTATTGGAAACCCTATGTTCCGTCATGTCGGCTTGTGAAATGGGAGGGAGAAGCTTGACATAACTCTTCTACGGGATTCTAACAGCTCTTCATCAGCTTGAAAAGCGATCATGCCCGTTTAGTTATTTCATTATTTTACAATTACGTTATGATAAAGCTACCCCATTGTGGCTTGTGGGTCAAGGGTTCGATTCACGGAAACAGTCTCTCTGCTTGCAGGGATAATGATACATACATCAACCCTTCCTCAGACCCCGCACATGCGGGAGCTTCGTGCACTGGGTCGCCTTTTTTATTATTTTACAATTACGTTACAAGGAGACAAATGCAAGAAGGGAAAGTATTAACAACAGTAACTTGAAGAAGAAAGGAAGACACAGATATCCGCGCATTTTAAAATCTGAGCTGGTGAATGGATGAGCTCACAAAGTTACACAACTATAAATACTCTTCATAGCCTTTCTGATGCTAAAACTTCAAATATCCTTGCATATTAAAAGAAGCAAGCGAAAACAGAAAGCTGACCATGATCGTTTTCCACTCGAAATGTCAAGCCTCTAAACACTAACCATTATATCACTTCCAACAAAATGGTCATCACCATGCCATGCATCGTTTAAATAGATAGAACAGAAGTGCACGTTTATGAAATTGCTAGAAACATGAGGGTGAGCATCTGCCAACCAGGTTTTCCATAGAAAAGCTAAGAGGATTGTCATATCAATGAAGGCAAATGAGGTCAGCAATGATGAGGATAGCATAAAAGCTACCGGAATTGATCATTTCCGAATTAAAAAACTGTTTTCTTTTCCTTTATTATTTGATAAAAATAGCTTCTCATCAACAATAAGGGGACCACAGGTGATGCAATGGTAAATACTCAGCCCAATAACCTTAAGGTCTCGAGTCTGAGCACAGTCACTTTGCGTATTATTACCAAAGGTTAGACTTGTTCTCATTATTTATCCTTCCTAGACACCCATTAATACATAACTGGGTGTTGATTTTTTTAAGCTTCTCGTCCACAATATCATCATGTAACAAATATCATGCATCGAGTGGTCTACTCACTTGTGCATCTCGGATAAGCCCATGCAGATAAACATTTGAAAAAGGAACAGTCCCGGTGAACTCAATCCCCATCATCACCATGCGTGCCACCCAAAAGAACAATATGTCATGCCTGTCCAAATGTGGCAGCAGTCGATGTCAAACTTGATGCAACAAGTACATAACTGTTTAAATATGGAAGTTGGCATCAGAAAGAAAATACATGTAATAAAATAAGTACAGACCATCTCAAAATTCAGTAGCTTCCATTGCACAAAAGGTCTGCCTTTGTAACAACATGGGTCCTTAGACAAACCTGAGAGCCTTTTTCAAAACCTGGTACCACAATTCTGATGTGCTACAGTTACCGTTCTCAGCCATGACCCTCCACAAGGTATGAAAATCTAACATCAATAACAAAACCAAACCAAACCAAATTGAGCCTTGAGTCCCAATCAATTGGGACCGGTTCCATGAATATGTTTTCTTCAATGAGCTATGTCAACGTAATCATGTTCCAGTCTACACCTCTCATTAGAATCATATTCACAAGGGGTTCATGACATAAGTGCCTAACGGGGTCTTTCACGTGTTGGCTGTCAGCTTCCTAATGCACAACACTCTTACTTTATCCGAGCTTGGGACCGACATTGTAGAAGGTAACACTCTAAGCATGACACGGGCGGAGTTGAAGTCTTACATCAATGTACATCATTTATCACATATTTCTACGGCAGCTGACAAACTTTTATCGATTTGGAAATTAAGTTTTGAGTTACAGGCATCCCAAAGCTTCCATCACTAAGAGAGGGTAGGTCAATTTATTGGACATGAACATACTTAAGTTTGGGGGAAATTTTTTTAATTACGCACTATACCGATCCAACAAACCGCATTAAAGAAAAAGAAAGGCAAGAAAACAACACAGCATAATACAGAAATGGAGGAGCTTACCCAGTTTCAAGTACTGTAGTTGGATAGAAGTGCTTAAAATCTTTCGCTGAAGCATCTGGCCATCCCAGAGTACTAAACGGCCATAATGCACTGCAGAAGAAAGCAAGAAAGATGGGTTTAATCAAACTCTCCAGCAACTATTTACAGATTCACGTAGATACACATACATAAACAGTATGTGCAAACACATTATTACTGTTCAGGTGCAAACAGGGGCGGATCCAGAACTTTGATTCAAAGGGAGCACCTATTACACATAGTTTAGAAAAACAAATCTAGTATTATACCGTTGATGCTCGAAAATACTCTAAGTCGTGCAATGTGCAGACATGCAAAAATATATGCATTCAATGTTCAAAATAAGAGTAGATTGAACACAAGCAAGAACATGTGTTAATTAAGTTAAATACAATTCACAATTGTCTGTGATAAGTTTTTATTAACCAAAGCGAGAGAGAGCCAACGAAACTTTTCCTATGTGTAGTCGGGAGTCAGGGGCACTACAAGAAAAATAAGCATTCCCTGCCCTTTCTTCCATGAGTTTAAGCAAAACTCCACAAAAAATTCTTTTTTATAGACACAACAAAAAATGTAAAACCATCCTAAAATACTTAGACGCGAAGCTTTCCCTCTTATTTTCCTTTTTGGATAAAAGAGAGACCCTAAAATGCGCGAGGGTTGCCTCACTTCCAATATCGAGATTCAATTTTTTCTCGAGTTGAGGTGACTCAAACGCTCTTCCAAAGTTGAAAACCTTGCAGGGAAATGCCGGGGAGACTTTTCCCGGCGTTTTTGAGACTTTTGCCGGGGTTTTAAAAGTGCCAGGAAAACTTAAAAATGTAGGTGGAGTTACATGGTGGTGAAAATCCAGGGGGGTCACGTGCCCACCCTGGTCCTTCACTGGATCCGCCCCTGGGTGCAAGATGTAGAATAGTTATGCGAGCCCTGCATGTTACCAACATGCCAAAATTTGGATCCTCTAAATGAAATATAGGTCAGGAATGAGGAAACTGGTTCATGTCCATCAATGCACCAATCCAGCACTACATATCAGGAAAATTCGACATTCACAATATCCAGGCCTTATCTCTAGACTAATGGCCAGCATATGCGAACTATTTAGAGTTATAATTCAGGACTCACTTAGAATATAAGAAGGCATTTTGTCAAAATATCTTCCAAATCTCAGTAAAAAAGATAAGCAGCTTAATATATAGTAATCCATTCAGTTTCAAAAGCGGAAACATCTATCGGAATTAACAATTTAATGCATGTTCATCTAAAGAAAGCAGGGATGCAAAATCAAGACCAAATACACGACAAAAAGAAGTTCCGGATGTATGTCCAATCTATAAGAGGACAATCATCAACTTGAAATAAAACTCTCAAGAAAAAGAAAATATAGCATAGTTAATTATTTAGCTGTTCCTATACATATTAAAACATGTCAACAGATTAGTGCGGGTTTGTGTGTCAACCTTGAGAACCAAGTGTCAAGAACATCAGGATCCTGATATATATCAACATTTCCATACTTCTCACGAGCTTTGTCAAGAGCTTCTTTGGCACTTCTAGCAACTATATATTCCTCTTCACAGTCTTTTCCCTCAATGTACCAAACTGGAATACGGTGTCCCCACCACAATTGTCTGCTTATACACCAATCTTTGATATTGGATAGCCAATGATTATATATCTAAAGCAAAAATACCATACAAACATTAGCTAAAGATGGTGGTGTTCGGTGCAAGTACAATGCAGTTCAGGTAGAAGAAACAACTAAAGGTGGACAGGAATGATGTCAAGCCATGGCATGAAATAACTCTGTAGTCAAATACAGGTGACAAACATTGAAAAGATCATTTATGCGCTCTCTGAAGAAGAAGAAATCTGAGGTTGAGATGGTGACAACTGACAAAAAATAGGAAAAAGAAAAGCAGGCCAAAAAGTAAACAACATGACGTCAAACGACGTTTATATACATATATTTACATACCTTCTCAAATCTTTCAGGGATAATAGTCAATTCTCCAGTCTCAACAGCTTTAAGGGCTTTTTCAGCTAAGGGCTCCATGGTAACAAACCATTGCTTGCTAACTAGAGGCTCTATTATCTGATTTGTAGAAAATTACATGTGAGAACAATCCCAATAAAAAGACAAATCTACTCTACCAAGCTGGTTTAGTCAAATTCGAAGAACAGATATAGATATAGGAACATACTTCTCCACCACGTTGTGATCTGGGAACTCGTAGTGTGTGGTGCTCCTTTTTGGCAGCTAAACCTGTCTCCTCAAGATCTGCCCATAGCTTTTTCCGTGCCTCAAAGCGATCAAGGCCGCTGATTTTTGAAATGTCTATTAAGAAAAATGTAAAAATATTTCTCCCACTAATGTCTCAATGACCTAATTACGTCACCACACAATATTACCAGTACAGTCCCGCTACTTCATTAAGCGTGCCATCCTTATTCATCACATTAAGTATGGGAAGACCAAGCTTTCGTGCAAGAAGGTAGTCATTGTGATCATGACCGGGGCTTATCTTCAACACACCAGTTCCAAAGTCTTTGTCGACATACTGTGACATAAGCAAGAAAGTACATTCAGAAATCAACTTATTCACTAGAATGAATTTAAGATATAGCCGTACGGAACAAAACCATTATATAAATACTGTAAATAAAAATACAAAGAAAAGAAAGAAAGAAGAGAAAAACATCGAAAAATGAAATGCTAATGCAGAGCAAGGGGTGGTCATCAGCTTCCATGAGCTTTTAAATGGGTGAGAAGTGCTTTGACATGTGAATTTCCTCAAAACTCTTCATATTATGGTATTTTTCTTACTTAAATGACTGCCCAGTGGGCAATTGTTACGACTTTTTGAGGGAGCAGTGCTCCCTTTTAAAGACCTTTTGCATATAGGCACAAATGGAAATAAGAAAAACATCCCCGCACTTGCACAACAGAAGATCTCAATTACACGTGTGAAAAAATAATCAACTGAGAAACGCATCCATTCTCTTTCCAGTGTTTCTTTTGGCCCAAAACATGGGTTTTGAAATAGAAACAAAGCAACATTTCTAGCAATTAAAGATTGTATAATATAAGTTAAAAATGACATTGTTGCCTCACTTTGAGGCTTCCGCATAACCTTACAAATCTCTCTTAATTACTGTCATTCTAAGAACATGCTTAAATGAAATTATTTGATTTAGGAAAAGGCAGAAAATGTTGACAACTAAAAAAAACTATAAATCAATGAACAAATGAGGATTTTACCTTGTCAGAGATAATAGGGACGTGACGACCAAATGTCTGTGGTACAATAGCCTGCCTTCCAATATACTGGGAGTAACGCTCATCCTGCATTGTATTGTATTTATGACAAGAGCATTTACAGGGAACCTTTTCAAACAAAAACCGGGGAAATCGTATGCACCTAAAGAAAACTAGAAGAAAAGAGACGGGAAACAATAATTCTCTGAGCAAGAACAAGGACTGAAGGCTACTCAAACAGAGGTCTATCATATAAAGCTATATCTTTTCACTAATTAAGTCCGAAATCCAGATCTTATTCTGGAATTGAATACGCAACCTAAAGCAGATAGTATTTCAACTTTGCCATACCCGTCTAACACAAATTAGGGCAGTATGTCTAACAGATCTTGTAATGAGAGATGGGAAAAGTATATAGGGTGTTAATTAACCCTAACACATGAGTAGCTTATTTATGTAATGAGAGAGATACCACAATGCTTCATATAAGCCCCTAACACATGAGTAGTTTATTTATATAATGAGAGAGATACTACATTGCTTCATATAAGCGATGTGGGACAAAAAAAACCCAATACTATTATTCTAACAACTATTCTAATGCTCACCCTCAAGCTGGAGAATAAATATTGCAAAGTCTCGGCTTGTTACATAGTAACTCTAATCTAGGTTTAAACAAGGACTTAGTAAATAAGTCTATCAATTGAGCATCCGTATATACATATGGAGTAACTATTATACCACCAACCAACTTTTCACGTACTAGATGACAATCAACTTCAATGTATTTAGGCCTCTCATGAAATATTGTATTGGAAGAAATATGAATAGCCGTTTGCTTATCACAATACAAATATATGAGCAACTGCACACTGAATCCGATCTCTTCAAGAAATAACATCAACCATACAACCTCACATGATGTGTGTGTCATTGCTTTATACTCTTCTTCGGCACTAGACCGGGCAACTACTATCTGTTTCTTACTTTTCCAATTGACAAGATTCCCGCCAAGAAAGACACAATAACCAGTAGTGGACCTCTTGTCCGAAGGTCCTCCTGCCCAATCAAAATCAGTGAATGTCTCAACACGTAAGTGTCCACTGGCTCGATACAACAAACCTCGTACTAGATGTAATTTAAGATATTTCACAATTCAAGGAACTGCCTCCCAATGTGGATAATGAGTAGTAAACAAAAATTAACTCACCAAGCTTACTGCAAACGAGATATATGGCCCCGTAGTCATAAGATAATTTAACTTTCCAACTAACCGGCGATAATGATCAGGATTGTGGAGCAACTCCCCCTGGTTCACACATAATTTGACGTTGGGATCCATAGGAGTCTCAATGGGCCTAGTCCCCAATAGGCCAGTTTCCTTAAGAATGTCCAGCGTATACTTTCTTTGTGATAAACTAATGTCTTCTTTGGACCGTGGTACTTCAATACCTAAGTACCAAAATTTTCCTAAATCCTTTGTGTGAAACTACTGGTGTAAGAACGTTTTTAGTTGATCAATACCTCGATGGTCATCACTGATAACAATAATGACATCCATGCAAATAATCAATAAGACCTTTCCTCGATCAGAAGTGAGGGAGAACACAGAATGGGCAGACAAGCTGTGATGCATGCCATACCTCAAAACTGCATCACTAGCGTGTCAAATCACTCTTGGTGACTGTTTGAGCCCATAAAGTGCTTTACGAAGACGACACGCCTTATGACACTCCCCTTGAGCAACAAAACCGGGTGGTTGCTCCATGTAGACTTCCTCCTAGAGATCATCATAAATGAAGGCATTTTTGACATCTAGCTAAAATAATGGCCAACTAAGATTGGCGGCAAGCGAAATAAGAATTCGGACAGAACCAAGCTTGGCAAGTGGAGAGAACGTCTTAGAACATCTTAGAATAATCAACATCATAAGTCTGGGTGTAGCCTTTGGAAACCAGGTGAGCCTTGTGGCGCTCAACAGTGTCATCAGGAAGATACTTGACAATAAATATCCAACGGCAATCAACAGTAGTCTTGCCAGCAGGAAGAGCAACCAGCTCCCATGTGCCATTAGTGTGAAGAGAAGACATTTCATCCTCCATAGTGGCCTTCCACTCATACAGTGACAAAGTCTCTTGGATAGTGTGAGGAATAGAAAGAGAGGAAACAATAGTATTGAAAGCACGAAGGGACGGATACAAGTGATAATAGGAGACAAATTGAGTGATAGGATGAGAAGTGCAAGTATGATTACCTTTGCGCAAAGTAATAGGAAGGGCATCCGGATCTGGCGATAGAGGAGAAGACTGAGCAATTGGTGGAGGTGGACCTGCTGGCTGAGATGGATCTCGATGTGATGGCTCGGGCACCGACTGAGATGATATGGGTGGTTGTTGTGAACGACAGACATACACCTGCAAGGGTTTGGTAGAAGGGGCAGTACCCAAAGGGACAAATATAGGGAACACATACTCGGATTCAAGCAAATCATTAGTAGTGACATGCTCCGAATAAAAGGGGAGTGACTCATTAAATGTGACATCAGCACACACAAAACAACATAAAGATTGGGAGTAACATTTATATCCTTTCTGAGTGCGAGAGTAACCCAAAAATGCACTTAATGAACCTATAGTCTAGTTTGCTCTGGTCATAATCAAGAACATAAACATAGCACGTGCATCCAAAAATCTGAGGTGGTAATGAGTGGATTGGCTGACTGGGAAACAGAAGTGTATGAGGTATTTGACCGTTAAAGACTGTTACCGGTTTTTCGTATTAGCTATTTTCCAGAATTGTTGTTGTATCTTAAATCTTTTAATTTTGGTTTAGGGTAGCATATGTAGATGCTCCACTTCCCGAGCCATGAAGATTTTAATGCAGCTCATCGGCAACAATTTGAAGAAAGTTCAACGTCTAAAGGTTCTTGGTATGGCCGGTTCAATATTCGGTATCGTATTCTTCCTTGGTCATTTCCTCGTTTTTTTGTTATCACGTTCTTCATTCTTCGTTTTCGGTTTACTCGTTCCTTGGATCTTTCATTCCCATATCAGATCTTTAATTAGGTTTCATGTTGGTCCTTGGTTCAATCTCTTGCTTTTGGTCTTAGTTTTATCCTTAAATTTTATCATTTTTTCTCAAGAGGCTAAAGGAAGAAAATATGTCGTGACCGTAACCGGTTACGCAGTTTCAACCATAACCAGTAGCGCATGACCAAAGTTGTTGCAGAGTTGCAGAGTTACAGGTGTGACATAGAGATGCGCAACTGGTTACGCTCTTATGCGCAACCAGTAATGCTTTGTTTGTACAAAGCATCATAAGAAGAACCATAACCGGTTGCGCCATTTTATGCGCAACTCGTTGCCTCTTCTTGGCCCGGAACTGGTTTCCCCTTCTCCTCTTGCGGTTCCGTGCAGCTCCTCTTTGGTCCATTTTTGGACAGAGTTTTCCATAACCGGTTACGGCTATATGCGGTACCGGTTGCACCTTCCCGATCAGTGATTTTAAATTTTGAATATTATTTCTTAAGTCAGTTTAGGGGAGCGTCTAGGGGTATTTTTGTCCACGTTTATCAATCTTTTTTTAACCCTAATCCTTCTCTAATGTTCCTAAGTATAAAAGAAATACTTAAGATCATTTTAAACCTAATCTAAGAACATCAAGAACACTCACATTGAAGAACACTCTGTGATTTCATCTCTTGGCTGCTGCAAGTTTTGTACCTCATCAAGATATTCTCTTGAAGGTCTTGTGTCTTCTTCTCTCTTGCTTATTAGTTATTCTCTCCTTGTTTATCTACAGTACATAATCGATATACATTAGTATATTAGATTTTCTTGCAAGTTAAGAGTGGTTTAGTATGTGTCTAGTATTTAGAATTTTTTATCTAAATCTCTAGCCTTGATTTTTAGCAAGATTGTGTGTCTATGATTATTTCCTTGACCTTGAGTGTGTTGTGTGGATCATTTGGCAATCATTTAAAAGAGAATTCATATAAATTTTAATTGACCAACCTATTCACCCCCATCTAGGTATTGGCTTAGCGTTGCATCGCATTTTCAATTGGTATCAGAGCAAGATTGCTCTATACTTGTGTTACCCTAGGTTTCCTTGCATAGTAGCTCATTTGGTAACTGATTTAGGTTTCACCATCGGAGTTGATCCTCAATACCTATGGATTCTCAAAAACCAAGGGATGGTGCCTCTAACTCTAAATCCCCATATTTCGATGGTAATGACTATGATTATTGGAAAAATCGAATGAAAATTACCTAATCAAAATGGGAATACGTGTGTGGCGGTCCGTTTTGCACGGCTACGAACAACCTACTATAGAGGACCCCGTAACAAAGGTGGTTAGAGTAAAAACTGAAATGGAATTTAATTCCGGAGACATAGAAGGGTTTGAGGCTAATAGTAAAGGTCTCCTAGCAATCCAAAATGCCGTGAGCAGACGGGAGTTTGGTCGTATCTCGACTTGTTCTACAACCAAAGAGGCTTGGGACATACTCCAAATTTGCCATGAAAGGACACACACCGTACGTGTCTCTAAAATCCAAACACTCACTACTAGGTTCGAGGACCTTAGGATGCGGGAGGATGATATCTTCTCCAATTTCATCACCGAACTTACGGATATAGTTACATCTTTCTATTGTCTAGGCGAGCCCCTCCCTATTCTTAAAATATGTCGAAAAATTCTTAGGTCCTTGCCCAAAAGGTTTAGGTCTAAGATTAGCGCTATAGAGGAGAGGTCGGATGTTGATAAAATGTCTTGAAGAATTGGTTGGTAAACTTGAAACTTATAAAAACGCACTTAACTACATCATTTACTCTAAAATCGATTCATAAACCAAATAAAGGCATTGCCTTTCAATCTACTCAAGATGAATCGTCGGATGATGACATTGAATTAGATGATGAGTTACTTGCTTATATGACTAAAAAATTCAGAAAATTTGTGGGAAAGAATCGAAAATCGTTTGCTAAAGCTAAATTTACCAAAGGGTATAAAAAAATTGACTTCCTCACAAGTTAACAATTCAAAATCAACCTTTGAAAAACAAAAGACATCCAAAGATATCCAATGACATGCATGCGAAGGATTTGGCCACATTCAATCCAAATGTGCCAATACTCTTAAAAAGACCAAAAATTATTTTTAAGGTGGGCTTCGGCCAAAATTATTTTTAAGGTGGAGGACCACTGGTGTAATTTCGAGAGAGGGATATATTTGTTTTACTAAATATATTATAATATATGACCTTTAAACCCAAAACATATAAGTTACTACAAAATTACCACCGAAATTATTTAAAAATATATTGTTTTTGGTCCCTGGCGTGTCCCCCGCGTGTCCCCGACGTGTCCCGCTCCAAATTAAATAATAAATTATAGGACACGCCAAATGGCGTGTCCCATACGTATTTTGCCGTGTCCCCGGCGTGTCCGTGCTTCCGAGGTTGTAGTGGTTATTGGCAAGTATGACCTCTGGTAGAAATGAGCGGTATTTTAGGGAATGTTGGCTCTAGTGAGAGAATTGGCGTAGCTTCGAGAAAGAAAATGTAGTAATTGAGAATTATGGGAGGCGGACTTATATTTATCGGTAATTTCTTAAGATTGGAAAATTTCTATTTGAAAATTATTGAGGTTGTTTTTAGTTAAAGTCACGTTTTTGTGTAATTGAGCGAGTAGTGTGAGATTTGAGTAGTGGATTATGGCGATAATGTCTTCTTGATGTTAAGGGAGAAGGTCGAGGTATATTTCAGTGTCTGTAAAGTTTGAGAGAAAATCGTTGCTTTGGTGACCCATAATGGTGTCACGAATTGAAAATGGTTGGTGATTGGTATTGATCGTTCTAAGTATGAGTTGGAACACTTTCGGAGTTGAGGAAATTGGACGTTGAGTTGTTTTGGGTAAGTGATGCTTTTTTAGCTAGACTCAATATGAGATTGTGATTCTTTAAGCAAGCCAAAAGGGTCCAAGTCATGATGAGTAATGTTAATCTTAAAAAAAAGATAGCGGAATTTGTGATTGGATGTGTATATGCCAAAAAGCTAAGTTCAGGTATCAAAGACTTGGAAGAGTATTTTGAAATTTGTCAACATTCGAGTGGAAAGGAAAACATATGATTATCAGTCCTTGTGGTGGGTTTTCCTAGACTAAGTGAAATGTTGTTCTAATTGGGTAATTGTGAATTGTTGGGCGAAATTCGCACTATCGCGTTTTGTGTGCACTAGGTGTGTTGAGGATCCTTGTGTTAGGATATGCGTGGAAGAGGTTATACGGTATAATGGTGTATTGGTGTCCATTGTCAGTTATGTTGATTCTAAGTTAATATTGAGGTTTTGAGTCTAGTTTGCAACAAGTTGTGTGCATCTTGAAAGTTTAACGCTACTTGCAATCGCCTAATATGGGGCAATTAGAGAGAAATATGCAAAATTTAGAGTTTTTGGAGAAGTGATATATGCGATTGAATCCGGAGGAGATTGGAATGACTTGTTATTATTGATTGAGTTGGTGTATGGAAATAGCTATCGGGTAGTTTTGAGATAGTTTTTTTTTTTTGGAAAATCGTATAGTAGGGAGCGTAGAATTCTTGTTGGGGAAGGAGTTTGTAGTCAATGTTGAGACGATTGAATGATAATGTTTGAAGTTCACATGTGGTTGTCAAATAGTGTTAACCCTTAAAAGAAAACATTCTAGATGAGATTGAGTGGTTGTGTAATGCTCATGTGGCTATTATTGAGGTTTGGGTTTCAAGATTCTATGTCGAGGTGGTAGTATAGATGACAGCCAACCTTGGGTATGTCTTGGGGTTTTGTATCATTTTTCGATCATATAGAAAAGATGATTCAAACCTTACAGTATATGTTGAGATTGTGTGTGTTAGATTTCGGGGAGGCCAAAATGATTTCTCACCATTGTATAAGTTGGTGTGTATCGGCAGTTGCTAGAATGGTATTTGGGATGACTTCTTTCGAAGTTTTGTATGCTACGAGAGATATGGCTCCTATATGATAGAGTAACGATAGTGAGACGCAGATTTTGTGTTTGGAGTAGGAATGAATATCCTGTGATGGTATTGAGTATATTCGAGAAGAGTTGAGAATAGCTCAGACTCATTTGTAATGTTATGTGATAAGTGGGTGGCGTGAAGGATGAAATGAGATTTAAGGTTTTGCGTATTTTTGTGAGTATCCTTAGAAAAGGTGTAGTTTGTTTTAGAGGAAGGAAAATTTTGTCACTCATGTGTATCGGGCTGATGAGATTGTGGGAAAAGTGAGAGTAACATCGCATGGGTTATTTTATCGGGATTACTGTTTTTGGTTTTCAGAAGATCCAATGATTTCGAGGACGAAATCTCCTAAGGGGGTGAGTTTAATACCAGTTTCCTTATTTCTAATAAGAGAATTCATTTTATTTTGGGTTTGCAAAATCTTGAAAATCTAATGCATCTCTTTAATAGGGTGTTTAGTGATTTCATTGGTGGAAATAGAAGTTTGGTTGTTATTTTCATATTATAGCATGGGTATGCTTCCTATTGTTGATTATTGTCTTGAGTTGGTTCCTTTTTCCATGGGAGAATTGAGGATTGATAGTTATATTTGAGGTTAAAAAGTCTTTATGGAATGATGGGTGTGTAGGAGTCAATCTTAGGAGATTTACGTGTGAGGTTATCAATTTAAAAAAAATTGGTCTAGATATTGATATATGGCCTTTGCTGTGATATCAGTAGCTTGAGTGTTTGTTTTCAAAAAATTTGTCAAAAGGTCTAAGATATCGATATCATGGTTGTTATGATATCGATATCATGGTTGTTATGATATCGATATCATGGTTGTTATGATATCGATATCATGGTTGTTATGATATCGATATCATGGTTGTTATGATATCGATATCATGGTTGTTATGATATCGATATCATGGTTGTTATGATATCGATATCTGGGTTAGGGGAGTTGTCCATAATGTTGGGATATCGATATCATGGTGCTGCACATGTCGATATCTAGGTGCATGATATCAATATCTGGCTGAGTGTGATATTGATATTAGGGGATTTTGGTCAGCATGCTATGATATCGATATCAGGGTATCATGATATTGATACCCGGGTGTTTGGTGAGAAAAGTTCTGAACTTCGAGTTTTAGTATATTTGAGGGCATTTTAGTCATTTTGACGACTTAAGATGGTTCTTAAAGACCCTAATACGTATTAGGGTTAGCATAATATCTTTTGGCCTCCATCTTATGCCTCCAAACCTTGAGAGAGGATCTAGAGAGAGAGAGAGAGACTGGTTTGAGGAAATCTAAAGGTTTGAAGATCATTTTGGACTGGTTTGTGGCGATTCTTGCTCGTAGTAATCCTTATACTCGGTAAGATGCATGAATCACTTAGTATTTTTTTGGATTTCTTCTTTTAAATCCATGTTTTTATTTGGGATCTTGGTGTTTGAACTCATGTGTGTGTGTGAAATGCCCATAGTGTGTAGATCTATGGAATTCGTGATTGTATTTGCATGTATTCAAGGGATTTTTGTGTATTTTATGGAATTTATGCATACATGTTGTGGGATTCTTGGATCTATCAAGTTTATGAGTTGTAATTGGATTTTTTATAGGTTTTAATCTAGAGATTTTGGGGGTATCGATGTTCATGTGGTTACGGTTGTTGAGGTTCGCATATGATTTGTCAATCATAGATGTGTGTGTGTGTATGAGGGGGGATTAGTGATAGACTTGCATGAATTGTCGTGGATTAGTGTGTGTGAATCGTGTTGAGAAACGATGTTGTGTCGTCCAAGCTTGTTTGAGGATTCGGTTACTCTATTGAGTTTTGCATGTATATGCATGAGATTGTATTGGGAAAGTGTGCATGCATATGTATGGGTGGGTCGTTCATGAACCCATCAGGTAGTGTTTTAATAATTCTCGTATTGCCTATCATTATTCAATATTGTTCATATATTGATTGTGCGAGATTGATTTCAGGAAAAAAAACGGTGAATCGAGGAGCACCCGAATCATAATCGGTAACATCCTCTTACGAGGCAAAGGTGGGTGTAAGAGATATTTTTATTTCATTAGTATAATGTTTCATTTCAATTGCTAAAGGTGGCCTTCGGGTATATTCATATAAAGATGGCCTTCGGGCATATATATAAAGGTGGTCTACGGGCAAATCGGCAAATTACCAAGAGGTGCGGGGGACGCCCTAATCTTATTTAAAGGTGGGCTTCGGCCAAAATTATTTTAAAGGTGGGCTTCGACCAAATTCATTTTCAAGGTGGGCATCCGCCAAAATGATTTTAAAGGTGGGCTTTGGCAAAATGAGTTTTTAAAAGATGGGCTACGGTCAAAGCTTCTGAGAAAAACCTTCTTACTTTGGAACTTGAAATTCTATATCTCACACTCTGGTTTCCTTATTTTTGGCTTGGAAATCAGGTAGCGGGGTTTAGCGGTCTACTACGAGGCATCGATGGAATATCATGGATTTGGCTCGGATAGAGTCATTTGAGGGGTTTGTCGTATCTTAGACGGTCCTCCTTTTTATTTCAGTTTTTATTATGCATTTGGGAGTATTGATGATTTGATGTTTAGACTAGTAAGTTGATAGAGTTTGTCCTTGAGAGATTATAATTTGGGATACATGGTTTTACATTAATGCAAGTCCTTGAAGTTTTTGTTCTTTAAATACCATTGGTGTTTTATGTTTGGAGGCATATTTAGCGTTTCATATAAAGATAGATGTTTTATTGAGAACAAGAAAAGAAAGAAAGAAAATTTTATTGCGCGGTATTTTTGGGTTATTTGGTTAGGGATGTTACACGCTGGCTTCCGGAAGCTGCTAGCAGAGGATGCATGACCAATTCTGAGAGCTTAGCCAGTTGATCCTTGAGAAATATGATCTCAGCGTCCTTCTGTTGAATCAGCTGCTCTACCGACTGCGACGAAGAAGGCGGGAGCTCAGAAATGTTCTGGGCAGAGGAGCCCAAGATGCCGACTGAAATGTGTGGCAGAAGAGGCGGAGGAGGGAGGACGTCCCTGGGAGGAGAGAGTGTGTTCTCGCCACCCATAGTGAAAGTAAGAACTGGTAAGAGAGTAGGCAGAGAGAAAATGAGGTCACCAAATTCTGAGGAACACCCCTTCCCTAGCAGAGTCGCCAAATGTGGTGACTGGAGCCTTCCTGTATTTCATATGTGCTCTAGATGGGCTGAGAACCATGGAACACCCTTGAACTATTGGAGGCTAGCCTGCAAAGAAATGGGAAGACTTGCTTGGCTCCTGCAACCAAAAAGGCGAGTGCCCACCAGTCGGCAGTGATCGAGAGAGGCCTCCGAAGATCAAGTCAGTCGGGGAGCAAGAAGAATGCCAACAGACAGCGCAATCCTTTAAATCGTACCTTGAGGTGGGTATTTATAGGAATGAGCTGACTTGGAGCCCAAGACAAGCGTGTAGGCGCGGTGCGTGATGTCAGTCCTAACGGCCTGTAATGATTGCCTGTCAGGTCGTTACAACCGGTAGGACCGCATCAGCTGAGAAAAGGACAAAAACACTAGCGGCCAGACGTTGCTCGATTGTCCAGTGTTGGCATAGGCAGTCGTTCTTCTCGTATCACTACCGACAACGGAACCTTTGCCATGTAGACGAACCGACGGGGGGAAGTGTCTCCCTTGGGACAAGGGGGAACACGCACTGCTTCCCTGCCGACCGCTAAGTAATGTCGAAGGTTTGAAGGTCGTCGTATGGCATGTAGGCTTGGCTCCTTCGGTTATCTGGAGGTCTGCTTATTTGCTGAAGGTCCGTGGAACCGACCGGTTCTGGGTGCCCTCTGACGTGCAGGCATGTGGCTCTGCCGAAGGACCGTGAAGCCGAAAGCCCTGGCTACCTCCGGGGGATCGGCTACAGAGGGGTTCGGATTGGCAGGACTGCTAGGCAGGACGCCTATGGCTACCCTATCGGTGTCCGGTCCACTACAAACCCTAACATGAGTAGTTTATTTATATAATGAGAGAGACACTACATAGCTTCATATAAGCGATGTGGGAAAATTTCAATACTATTATTCTAACAACTATTCTAACAGGTCTCACGCAGAAAAGTATTCTTCATGACACTGACATTGTTTAAATAATGACAGAAGTTGAACTTTTTTCAATTGTTGCAATTCAAATAGAGTTCTGAAGGAGTTGCGAAAACAAGTCCAGCCAGACGCACAAATTAAAAATTCTAAAAGACCATACAATCGTTTTGTGTTTTTTGGTGCAATTAAGCCCATTCATCAGATCCTTCATAAGGCAGTAAAAGTCATTTTACCTAACCTCCAAAATAAAGCCTGAAACATGGTAAACCTAATTTGTCAATGTAGAAAGGACAGAAAATCTGATGCAAAAAACATCTCTTGATGAATCCTAGTATACCCCCACCTCACCCCACCCCCCACACACAAATAGACAAATAAAACTTTGAAAGTGAACAAACCAGGAAGGTACGTTGAACACTAATTTAATACATAGCATTCTAGCTCAAATAATCTTCTCTGTTTCATAAAATTGGTATGGAAAGGGTAATTAATTATGACAACTTCAAAGAGCTACATTGTTCATGCATGGGGAAAAAGCCAGTAGGCGTGGTGAGATAGTGGACCTTATCTCTTACAAAAGAAACCACAAGAATCTTGGTTGAAAGATGGGAAGCTACTCTGATAGCTTCTACCACAGCTGGAGGTGAAAACAAAAAGAAAATCGCCCTTTGTACCACATGATAAGTTCAATTTTCTTACAAAGCATACAACCTGCACCATACGTAAGCAACATCGCAGGGTCTTTTAAGAAATCAGCCTGCCCATCTCCTACATACAAGCTGAAAATCCTACCTACCTGAGGATTCACTGCAATAGCTGTATCAGCAAATAAAGTCTCCGGGCGTGTTGTTGCAATTGTCAGATAGTCACTTCTACAAGGTGAATAATATCACAACATAATTCAGCATGAGACATAAATCTTGAAAAAGCTGTTGAATGTTAGACAAATATGTCATAGTCAATTAAAGCAAATAGACACGTAAGAAACACAATTCATGATGGAAGGTAGTCCTCCACAAGTTATTTAGTCCCTATCGAGTATGAATCCAATGGTTCGTACGATTCAGCGGTTAAGTTATAGATTCGATGATTAGGTTTTAGATTAC